>APFE030394366.1:111809-200242 GCA_000404065.3 Pinus taeda
AATTATGCATGACATGCCAAGTGTCATCTATGAGAACTCTTATAAAAGAAGGGGCAGGCCATGGTAAAGGGGACTTTTGGGAACCCTATTGTTTGATGGATGAAATGATGTCAAAGCAGTGACTACGAAGCTATAGTGAGTTTGGTGAGGTAGAGGATTGTTTTAGAGAGGGGACTCTTGAGCTAAGGTTGCTCTCCTCTGCCAGCTAGATTCTTCCTCCATTGTACAACCCCATTGCAGCTCGGGGGTCCGCGGGGAAGAAGAGTACCCAAGGAGTAGGGTGGGAGGTTAACCGGTGGGTCTCGTTTTCGGATCAAGTGTGTCATCATACACTCGCAGAAGGGACCAGCAAAAAGGGAATACCAGCGACAACAGAGCAAGCGGAGTCTCGCCTTCCGGTGTACGGTACATGTGTATTTCATTACTACTTGATCTTAGAGTAAAAGTATGTAAATGTTGTGTTATGTTCCTGAAATGAGTATCAGCAATATGTGTGTTGAATGAATTGAAATCTCAATGCGTTTTTTTTCTGGTTGTAATTGCTGTAAAAAAAAAATATATATATATATATAGCTTTAGCTGGGTCCTTACAAGATTCATCCAATTGACCAAATGGACATGCATAGGCAGTCTAGTGAAATGTTGTTCTCAACCATGACCAACATTGTTATGGCATTGTTTAAGCTTAAAACTGCTCTGTCCAATGTGTAGTCTCAATTGAAAATTGAGAAAATATCATCTATGGCTAAGGATACTAGGGTTAAGTCATTGGAGGACTTAGTCATTAAAATAGGATATGAACCTACTGATGTAAAAGCAACAGAAGATATAATCGGAAGGAAAAACACAGATATTGCAGCATTGAGAAAATAGTGGAAAATGCGTTCTACAGAAGACCCCCAGACTAAGGAAATAGAAAAGACTGAACAACAATAGGAAGATATGCTCAAACTGATAATTGAGCAAAATGTACAGATTAAAACTATGGAGGAATAGATCGAGAAGTTGCTTAAAGAAAAATAACAATTTACTCAATTATCTATAGCCCCCATCACAGTTATTCCTATTACATCTTCATCAACCACAGGGGAATCTACATCGACAACAAAGGATTTGAACAAACTTTCAAAGGAACTCATTCATCAAAAGCAAGAGAATGAAATTCTCCATAAGAAATTCCAAACTTTGGAAGCACATAAAATAAAGAATGACATTTTGTATGTTGAAGAAATGCAGAAATCACACAAGTTGAACAGAAGGATCGAAGAGTTGCAGAGTCAGTCACTGATGGAACAGACCTTGGCCCAAGCCAAGGAAATCATTTGGGCAGACATTAGTCAAGCCATAATTGAAATATAGCCATCCATTTAGATTGTTTTCGAGCAGGAGGAACTCATCAACAAATGTCAAGTAGTCACTGATGAAGTGAAACAGTTGCTTAAAGATAAACCAAGTGAGGCATATGATCAGAGTTCTTAATTCAAAGAGTAGGACATAGTTGGAGAAAATACAGATTTTAGACAGAATAGAAACCATTTTGGAGATCAAGAAGGTTCTCCAAAATAAGAACTTCATGACACAACTAGAAACTAAATGTCAAGCATTAAGGACATCTATTCAAAGGTTCCACTTTAAGTTTAATTTACTTAATCGGAGAGGATTGTTGGGATCAGTAGCTCCAAATGATAGGCTTATCAGTTTGGAGGATTACTGCCAGAAACTTTACAGCATAGCAACTGATAGGTCAAGTTTTGCATGCAAAAAAGGGCACATTACAAGGAAGCAAGCATGGAAGCTTTAGATTTTGATTTGACCATTAAGCATGAAATAAAACATCTTTTTATAAATAAGCCCACTTTTGAGAAATACACAAAATTAGATGAAATTTACAGGAAGTTGGTAAATCTCACCATACCAAGTGAACAAATATGGGATCACTTCTGCGAAGTAATTGAGTAATTTTCATCTTCAACCAACAGACAACTGGGCAGCACTTTTTGGGGACTGTTCATCAACAGATTCCTAAAGAATAGTGCCACCACTTAGCATTTTTCAGTTTCCTATTATTTTGTACTACTTTTGTAAAATTTTGTAAGAAATATCTCTAACATATATTTAGTTTTGTATAAATAGCTCCTCGTTCGAGTTATTATGGGTGGAACCCTTGTATGAACTTTGGAGCAGAATTGTAATCAAGCTGGAGATTCGCTGCATTAATAAAAGGATTCTGAATTTGCCTTCTATAGCTTGTCCTTCGTGTGAGTTTTTCTTTGTGATATTTCATAATGCTTTCTTCATATATTTAATTCTTTATGCAAATACATGGGTAAGATCAAACTGAGTTTCAGTTAGCCTTAAATCCCCTTTAGAGTTATAAATATTAATCAGGGACTAGTTTATGGAGCTATTTGTTATTGTAAACTCTCTGTTATCTATTAATTGCCACACCCTTTGCATTTGCGTAAATATATTTTGTTGTGTAAGTAAACATCAGTTACTTATATTCATTCTTATGGCCAATTAAATATTTTGTCTGAATATTTAACAAGTTATACTTCAATAAATTCTACTAATCATCCACTTCAAATCAAATTGTTATTTTGGACAAAGAAACAGCCATTTTAATTAATTTTGCAAGTAAATAGGTTCAAACACCTGTTTTCAAATCATTCATAACTAAGGTCATCCAAAATCTTTTAAAAATAGGCAAAATATTTTAGATGCGTTGGCATGACTAATTGACCTAGAGTCATCTCATAGGACAACATCAGGTTGGTGTCGTTTCCGGGGAGCGAAATTGATTAGTTTTGTAGTGCCCGCTCTAGTTGACTGCCAGTGAGATGACGCAAGCATTTAATTAGACATAAGGCCCACACTTTATTCTTTGAGGACCTCGGGTTGAGGATCCGGTCACATGACACTATTATTTGAGATATTCATGGTTGTGATGTTTATGAATGTTTTCCATTGATATTATGATAGCATGAATGGTTATATATCTTATCTATCAGTGTTCCGATGATTGCATCATTAAATAATTAAGTTTGGTCTCTATTTGAACTTATGACGTGGGTAGTAAAGAATATGTATGCGCTCTACTAAAAGCATAATGATGATAAATTTGATGAATAGGTATATTGCTTTGATGTTACGATGTTGATAGCTTAATGAATATGTATGTTTCCATTGATGATTAATGATGATAAGACTGAGGAAGTGTCCCCTATGTTACCTACTTTCTTAGTCAGGCTTACAATGGACAATGATTAATGACAGAAATTGAAATGATGCTATTATGATAATACTAACAGTGAGAACCTTGTTGCTAATGATTATTGAGTATGGCAGGACAATCAGAGGCGCTCGCATATGACAGTCGATGACACTGGTTTGATGAAAATTCATATTAATTTATCTTTTAAGTCTAAGTCGATTTGAAATCTGCCATATATGGTTAACTATATTCTGATGTATGTTAATGGGTGCAGCACAGATAGTTGCTTGCCGAAATGACTCATATGTTGATGGGGTTGACAGGTGGATGGAACTACATGGGAGGGGTGGGACAGAGTCCCTGATCTCACCCACTAGCACTCCCGTCGTGACTTGGGCTGGAAGAGTTGAAACACCTTCGCCTTGAAGATCACGATGCCATGAGGGCAGGTCCCAAAGTTGGGTCGCCCATGAGGAGCCTACTGGGGGGCGCGCATCAAGGCAGATTCCTTGATCCCCGGCACCATTAGTCTCACTATAGCAGGCAACATAAGAGACGATAGTGGTCTATGACGTTGCATGATATTTTCCCCTCGTAGTCACCGGATGCTTGAAGGGCAAGTGGTGTGGCACCCTTGGAATTTCAGGGAAATTCTTGAAGTGCACGAATTCCCAATACCAATTCCCCTAGCTAAACTGTCAAAAAACCCTAGCTACAAAACCCAAGTCTCTAAGTGGATTCAGTAATCCAGTGTAGATGTTGAAGGGGATGTAATTAGTTTGTAGGACAAGGAACCTTCAGTAGTATTTGGCCCTAACTCTGATATGATAGATGAGAATGTCCCACCATTCTATGTGACTCTTAAGGTTCATGATTTCATGTTATACAATTGTATGTTAGATTCTTGTGCTTCCCATAATCTAATGCCTAAAGTGATCATGGACCAGTTAAATTTAGAAGTCACTAGAACCTATCATGATCTCTATACCTTTGATTCCAAGAAAGTACCATTTCTTGGATTGATAAAGGATCTAGTGGACACATTAGCTCAGATTCCTGTCAAAAGTGTTGTGCTAGACATAGTAGTCATAGACATTCCTCCTAAATTTGGCATGATCTTGTCAATATCTTGTTGTGCAAAGCTAGGAGGAAGTTTACAAATGGACATGTAATATGAAACTATCCCTGTCTTTGGAGGTGAACATCTTAGGTTATATAGAGAGGTTAGATTTATGCATACTGTTTGTAAACCTGACCAAGCAAGGAATCATCCCATATATGTAGTGGACCAAGATTTTGGATGTTTTGAGTTATCGCCGAATAGTTCACAGAATACTCAGTTAACCATAGAAAACATTGTTGACAAGCCTAAAACCATTAAGACTGATATCTGGAAATTATACTTTGATGGTTCCTGCTCAAAGGATGGAGCAGGAGATGGAATTGTGTTAATTTCTCCAAATAAAGAGAATATCACTCAATCATACAAGCTTGAATTTGATGTAACTAATAACGTAGTTGAGTATGAAGCTTTCTTGCTAGGCCTAGAATTAGCTAGAAGTTTAAAGGTGCAAAACTTTAGTGTATTTTCTGATTCTAAACTTATTGTTAAACAAGTTAGAAATCAATGCCAAACAAAGCACCCTAGACTCAGGTATTATAGGAATGAAATATGGGTTTCAATTGAAAATTTCTTTTCAGCATTTAATATTTATGTTATTCCTAGAGACCAAAATCTACATGCAGACTGTAGTGCCCCGCTCTAGTTAACTGACAGTGATATGACATTAAAAAAAATTTAGCCCTATGACCCACACATTATTCTTTGAGGACCTCAAGTTGGGGATTCGGACACATTACTCTATTATTAGTGGTTGAGATATTAGTGGTTGTGATGTTTTTGCATGTTCTCCATTGATATTATGATGAAGATAGCTTTAATGGTTATGTATTTTATCTATTGGTATTATGATGATTGTAGCATTAATGGTTATGCGTGTTCTCTGTTGATATTATGATGATTGTAGCTAAATGGTTATGTTTGGTCTCTATTGAATTTATGATGATGATGGCAATAAAGGATATGTATGCTCTCTATTGGTATCATGATGATGATAGCTTTGATACATAGATATTTTTCTATTGATGTTATGATGTTGATAGCTTTTTTTATGCTCTTAACTTGCAAGACGATACCAAAATACCAAATATGCGAAGAAATATACCCAGAACATAGAACAATGAGAAACAACAACAAGTATTTTATTATTCAGAAAGTAATGTTCACTTACCTCTTCGAGGGGGCAACCTCCAATAGAGCCGAGCTCAATGACAAAATAAGACACGATGCTCCTCGAGGGGAGTCTATATCCTTTATATATGAGTCATACATGCAATACCATGGGGCAATACCATGGTTCTTATTAATACCATCTATTTAATACCATGGCCCATTTGCAACTAACTGTGGTCCCTTCATTAAATGCGGGTTAACCGCTTACAATTATTAATACGGGCTTTATTGACTCTTTACTTAACTATAACTATGACTCAATCCTATTACAATAAATAAGGGGGTTAGGGTTGGACCCTAACATGCCCTCCCCCATAATAATAGCCTTGTCCTCAAGGCTGAAGCTACGGAAACTACTGAAGGATAGTGGTTGGTTTTCAGGTTGCATCTTCTGGAGAGGTGTCTTTCCACTTGATGAGGAATTCAATGATCGTGCGGCCACGTAGATGTTGTTCTCATGTGTCAAGAACCTGTTCAGGTTGGAGCGAGATTGACCCTTCTTCATCCACTTCAGGTAGACTGGTTTGAATTCTGCAATTGTTTCCAATCACTTTCTGGAGGCATGACACATGGAAGACTGGATGGATTTTTGCAATTGGTGGCAAAGCTAGCTTGTAGGCGACTTCTCCAATGTGCTGAAGTACTTGATATGGTCCGCAGAATTTTGGAGATAATTTCTGACAACCCTTGTCTTTGAGTGATGTTTGCTTATATCATTGCAGCCTCAAAAATACCTGATCCCCTTCTTGAAATTGGTGTTCTAAGCGATGTTGATCTGCCTGTTGCTTCATGCGGTTTTGGGCTTGATGAAGATTCTCTCTAAGGTGGGCCAGCATGGTTGTGCGGTTCTGTAGGAGTTGATCCACTGCTTGTACCTTCAAGCATCCCTTGATATAAGAAGTAGGGGAAGGAGGGAGTTGACCATAAACTGCTTCATATGGAGTCATTTTGGTGGTGGCATGATAGTTGGTGTTATAGCACCATTTGGCTAGAGGTAACCACTGTACCCAGAGATGTTGCTTTTCTGAGGTGAAACACCTAAGGTAGGTCTCCAAACATTTGTTGACTGCTTCAGTTTGACCATCAGTTTGTGGATGATAGGAAGTACTGAGTTGTAGTTCGGTACCTTGTAGCCGAAAGAGTTCCTGCCAAAAGTTACTGGTGAAGACCGGGTCACGATCAGACACAATGGAAGTGGGCATGCCATGCAATTTGAAGATCTGATCCATGAAAGATTGAGCGACCAAAGTCGGTGTAAAAGGGTGGCGTAGGGCGCAAAAATGAGCATACTTAGAAAGTCTGTCCACAACCACCATGATGACTAACTTGTTTCCTGACTATGGAAGACCCATAATGAAATCCATAGAAACCTTCATCCAGATTGAGGCCGGAATGGGCAATGGTTGTAAGGTGCCTGGGGATTTGATTGTTTCTCCTTTGTGGCGCTGATAGACGTCACATTCAGCTACAAAAGTAAGAATGTCCTTTTTCATGCCTGTCCAAAAAAATGATCTTCGAGTGCCAGCATACGTCTTTTGAAAGCCTGAATGTCCTGCAATGGGAGATGAGTGCAACTTCGCCAAAAGCAGCTTTTGAGGGTGGATGTTGGTGATATTATGACTCGGTCCTTGTAGCGAAGAATCTCATCCTACCACGAGTAGCCCTCTGTGGAATTTGGATCCGCCTGCAATTGATTAATGAGTTGCAAGAGCCAGGGATGTGAAAACCATTCCTTGCGAGCCTCTTCAATCCATTCTAAAATGGGAAGGGAAAGTGCAAGCAGGGTACTTTCCTCCTCAAATTGGCGGGATAACGCATCTGCTACAATATTTTCGCGCCCTTGCTTGTAAATCATCTCATAATCATATCCTAGCATTTTGGTGAGCCATTTATTTTGTTATGGTGAGGATAGGCGTTGCTCCAAAAAATATTTAAGGCTTTGATGGTCTGTGGAAATTTGGAAATGTCACCTCAATAAGTATGGTCACCCGGTATCTACTGCATGTAAGATGGCCATGATCTCCTTCTCATAGGTAGATTGTCCCAAATTCTTCCCACTTAGTTGTTGGCTCATGAAGGCCAAGGGTTGACCTTCCTGCATTAAGACCGCCCCAATACCCGTACCAGAAGCATCACATTCAATCACAAAAGATTTGGTGAAGTCGAGTAGTGCTAAGACTGGAGTGGAACACATGGCATGTTTGAGAGCTGTAAAGCCCTGTTGTGCTTCATCATTCGAAAGGAATGAATTTTTCTTGAGTTGAGTGAGGGGCCTAGCAATGCGACCATAATTGCGGACAAATTTGCGATAGTAGCCTGTGAGACCCAAAAATCCTCTCAAGCTCTTCAAGTTCTTTGGTTGAGGCCAATCCTGCATTGCCTGGATCTTTTTGGGGTCCACCCTGACATCTTCACGCCCCACAATGTGGCCCAAATACTCAACTTCTTCCATGCCAAAAGAGCATTTGGACATCTTGATAAATAATTTATGCTGGCGGAGCAGTTGCAAGAGCAGATCTACATGCTGAAGATGTGTAGCCCAGGTGTGATTGTAGATGAGGATGTCATCAAAGAAAACAAGGACAAATTTTATGAGCTATGGTTTGAGCAGGTGGTTCACAAGGCTCTGAAAAGTGGATAGGACATTACAAAGACCAAATGGCATGACCAGGAACTCATAATGGCCTTCATGAGTTCAGAAAGCAGTCTTTGGAATGTCTACTTCTTTCATGCGAATTTGGTGTTAGCCCGAGCGAAGGTCAAGCTTAGTAAAGAATTGAGCCCCATTTAGTTCATCCAGCAAATCATCGACAACTGGGATGGGAAATTTATCTTTGACGTCAACTTATTGAGGGCCCTGAAGTCTAGACACATACGTCATTCCCAATCTTTTTTGAGCACCATGACCACCAGTGATGAATAAGGACTAACGTTGGGACGAATGACGCCTGCTTCCAAGAGTTCCTTGATTATTTTTTCAATTTCATTCTTTTGGGCGAACGGATATCTATATGGGCGCACATTTGGTGGTTGGGCCCCTGGGACCAAAGTAATGTTATGATCATGTTCCCCTCTCAAGGGTGGAAGCTCATGAGGCTTGTCAAAGACTGGCAGATGGTTTTTTAAGATCTATTGCATCTCAAGATGAATATGAAGAGAATTGGGTTCGAAGGCTTAGATGGCATTAAATTGAGCTATAACTCCATGGTGGCCCTTTTTTAACAATTTTTCCATCCTATGTGAGTTGATGATAGAGGGAGCTCCTGCCTGGAGTCCGCGGAGGGTATGTGTGTGGTTGTTTTGCTTAAAGCTCATATATTACTCCTGGAAATCCATTGTGATTGGGCCAAGTGTGCGAAGCCATTCAGCACCTAGGACAATGTCGCACCCTCCCATGTGTATGGCAAACATGTGGGTCTTTAACTGATAATCCCCCATTTGAAGTTTGAAATTTTCACAGCGGCCTTCACATTTCATTGTCCCCCCATCAACAATTTTGACCTGGAAGTTAGAAACTCCTCGGAAAAAACAATGCACTGCTTTCGTGACTCTTTGATGGATAAAATTATGTGTACTGCCACTATCAATCAAGACTACTATTGGGCAATGCTTAATAAAACCTCTGATTTTGAGAGTTTGGGGAGAAGAAATCCCTGCAAAGCATGCAGCGAGATAACTGGTTCTTCAGGGACATTGTCCTACTGGTTGTCCTCTTCTTCTTCCTCTGGTTCCTCAAGTGGTGGGGCTTCCTCCGATGAACTGTGATCAGTAGCATCAGTTTGAAAGAATTTGGGCTCCTTGCACTTATGCCCGGGGGAGTATTTCTCATCACAGTAGTAATACAAACCTTGCTTTCTTCTTTCCGCCATTGCTGCTGGTGACACCTTTTGAACCTTGAGTGTTTGGGTAGTGCTTTGAGCCTGTGTGGGCCGATCCTTGGCGATGAAATTTGGGCAATTGGACTGGGCCGCTAACGCATGTTCTACTTCACGGGCTATCCTGCAAGCATGCAGCCATGAGCTAGGGTGGTGTAGTTGTATGTGGACTTGTATGGCTTCTTTGAGACCACTGACAAAACTTCCCACGTAGAACTCATTGTGTAGACCTCCAGTGCAAAAAGCTAAGGGTTCGAAGGCTGTAATATATTTGTTCATTGTTCTTGTCTAGTGGAGTTTAGTGAGACAACCCAAAAAATCAGATTCATCGTCAAAGCGATCCATAAGAGCTTTTTTGAATGTCTGCCAAGTCAAGGGCCTTCCATAGCAACGTTGATGCCATTGCCACCATTGCCATCTTTCATTGTCCAAGTACATGATACCCACACTAAGCTGAGTCGCATCATCCAGGATGTAATTCAGTGTGAAATATTGCTCCATTTGTGTTATCCATGCGGCCGGGTGAGAGCCATCAAATTTATACATGTCCAGCTTGGGTGGTCACGAATGGGATTGTTGGTGGGTGCCAAAGAGGTGAAGAGACTGGCTAGACTCGCCCTCAATGTTTACATTGCCAATAGATGCCTCTGTGTGTTCCTCCACCTTGCCCTTAGAGAGTGTTTCATTTAAGGTCTTCAGCTACAAGATGACATCTTGCAATTGTGATTCAAGGTTGTCAATCCTCTCATTGGCCATAGCTTGAGCTCTAGTTTGTACCATGCACTGATCCGATATACTTGAAATTTTGGACCACCTGAAATTTTTGGCACTAACAATTGAATTGTACCACCTTGCTCAGCTCGTTGACCTGATTTATGGGCTAAGTCACCAATAAGTGCCCCGGGGGGGTCTCAGACTTTTTTTTTACTCCAGATGGAATTTTACTCCTTGCTTAGGAATACTACAGTGGCCGAATCCCAAAAATGTCAACGTTGCCCAAAGTCCTACGAAAATCACGCCTAGGTATAGGAACCCACACAATTAGTCAGATCTGAATGGTGGATCTGATGGATCTGAGAGATCTGAATGGCTAATCTGATAGATCTAGATGGCAAAACTGATTGTTGCTGCTACGACAAAACCCCATTTACAAGATCTGATCTGGCAAAGATTATGCGTGATCCAGAGATAGAGAAAGGAACTATGGTCTCCAGGAGTGTCAGGTGCTACAGATCGCAATATACATAAGGGTCTGACAGTGGTACTGGGCCCAATTTTTCAGGGCACTAACCAAGGAGGATCAACCGTACCCTTAGCCGTACAACCCGACTACCCTATCGTACGCGCAAGTAATCTCTCCGAGTGTTGTTCTCGGTGTACTGTAGCAGCAAGATGACCGACAGTTTATTTATGGCGAGGTTTCAAGGGAGCTATGGGGCTTCTGATATACCCAAAAGGTACTTGGAAGACAGTTCGTGCGTGGTTCTGTCTAATGCGCTACTACTCTAAGGGGTACCCACAGGGGTTACAAGGGAGTCCAACAAGCGTGACCACCTCATGTATTTCCTGCATGCATGCCTCCCCAAATCCACAAGTTTATGCGCTCAACGACAAATCCCGTGGTTTAAAGACACTGGAACACGTCTCTAGCCAAAAAAAAAAATTTCTAAAAATTGGAGATCCCACCAGCCCTGGAAAGCGCTCTGATACCACTTGTTATGCTCTTAACCTGCAAGACGATACCAGAATACCAAATATGTGAAGAAATATACCCAGAACATAGAACAATGAGAAATAACAGCAAGTACTTTATTATTCAGAAAGCAATGTTCACTTGCCTCTTCGAGGGGGCAACCTCCAATAAAGCTGAGCTCAATGATAAAATAAGACATGATGCTCCTCGAGGGGAGTCCCTATCCTTTATATATGATTCATATATGCAATACCATGGGGAAATACCATGGCCCATTTGCAACTAACTGTGGTCCCTTCATTAAATGCAGGTTAACCACTTACAATTATTAATATGGGCTTTATTAACTCTTTACTTAACTATAACTATGACTCGATCCTATTACAATAAATAAGGGGCTTAGGGTTGGACCCTAACATCTTTGATGGATATGTATGTTTCCATTGATGTTATGATGATGATAGCCATGATGAATGTGTCCCCTATGTTACCTACTTGCATTAGTTCTTGTTCACAATGAACAATGATGTGAATGACTAGGTGATATTGATGATACTATTAGGACAATGACTAACACTAAGAAACCTTGTTACTGATGATTATTGAGTATGGCAAGAAACCACCGGAGGCACTCCATATGACGAGTTGAAGACACCTAGTTTGATGAAAATTTATATTATTTAATCTTTGAAATTCTAAGTCAATTTTGAAACTTGCTATATATGTTTATTTATATTCTGATGATATGTTGGTGGTTGCGTGCACAGATTAGTTGCTTGGACCAATGACTCACATATGGGTGATGGGGTTGTACAATTGGATGGAACTATATGGGAGGGGTGGGACAGTGTCCCTGATCTCACCCACTAGCACTCCCGTCGTGACTTGAGCTGGAAAGGTTGAAACACCTTCGCCTTGAAGATCACGATGTCATGGGGGCAGGTCCCAAAGTTGGGTCTCTCATGACGAATTTACTAGGGGGCGAGCATCAAGGTGGATTCCTTGATCCTCGACACCATTAGTCTCACTATAGTAGGCAACATAAGGGATGGCAATGGTCTCTGTCGTTGCACATATACTTTCCCCTTGTAGGCACTGAATGCTTGAAGGGAAAAGTGGTGTGACACCCTTGGAACTTCAAGGTAATTTCTTGAAGGGCACGACCAACTTGGCACCCTTGGCATCACAAATAAATTGTTAAGCATGACACCCTTGAAACTTCCAGGGAAGTTCTTGAAAGGCACGACCAAACTTGGCACCCTTGGAATCATTAAAAATTAATTAATTAATAAATTTAATCAAGATATGAAAAACCAGGCAAATTCATATCAAGGGTAAATGATGTTAGAACCCGAGGTAATTAAATCAAGAATAAAACTTGGGTTAAGAGGATCATAGGAAGAAATAAAATATTTTACCTTAAAAACTCTACCCTTCCCATGTTGGAAAATATTAGGTAGATAATGTAATTTAATTAGGTAAAAAGGGAAAAAGGGACATAAATGTAAGGATAAATACTAATCCTAAAATAGTTAAACCTAATTAAGAGAAGAGGATGGTGAATTAAAATAAGATTAATAAATTAAATTTTAGAGAAATTTGGAGAACCTCCATGTGGCAACAACCAACATAAGAATATTCATCTAAGAGATAACTTGAGTTAAATTAGAGAATAGATAGGGGATAAAATCTTGACTTATCAATTGACTTTAGTAATGAACACAAATTAAAAAGTAAAAAAGGGGATCAAGAGACAATTAGGAGAAGAAATAGGAATATTGTTGAGGTGAGGAAAAATATTATTTTTAAATTAAAATTTAAGTAAATAATTTTGGAGATCCTTGATGAGAGAGTGACACATGGGTGGGTGAATAATCAAGCTATTGTATTAACAAAAATAATTAATTATGTATGAAATGTCAAGTGTCACCTATGAGGACTCCTATAAAAGAAGGGGTAAGCCATGGGAGAAGGGAATTTTCTTTAGCCTATTGTTGGATGGATGAGACTATGTCAGAGTAGTGACTACGAGCTATAGTGAGTTTGGTGAGGTAGAGGAATTTAGAGAGGGGACTTTTGAGCCAAATGGTGCTCTTCTCTACCAACTAATACATTCCTCCGTTGTACAACCCCATTGCAGCTCGGGGGTTCGCAAGGAAGGAGAGTACCCAAAGAGTAGGTTGGAAGGTCAACCGGTGGGTCATTGCATTTGGATTAAGCATGTCAACATTCAAACTTGGAGGCGACCAACAACAAAGGAGGGAAAATAGTGGCAAGTCAAGTTTGAATCTCGTCTCCTGGTGAACAGTACTTATGTTGCTATAATATTCTTTTGTATGACTTCATTATTGTTTTAGTTAATATATGAAATTTGATGATATGTTCAATGAAGTGAAATTCAGGAAAGTTTTATATAATGCTCAAGAATTTTTGAATTCCCAATGATATTATATTATGGTTGTATTTTTAGTTTGTTTTATATATATAGGGTTGGTCCCTACACATACTCTCTGACAGTTTCTACCAATTCCTTTAAAGTCCCTGATCAAATTCTTGTCTAGTACCAGATTCAAGTCAAGTATAGACCATCTATTCCTGAGAACCTTAAGCATTAGCAAATTTTTGATGATGATGACCAGCTTAAATCCTTTCTTCAAGTCATTGATGAATTTTCAAACTTGCAAGTTGAGTTAGAACAGCTTGACAATCTTGAAAATAACAACGAAGATCCAAAACCACAATTAGAAACCAAAATTGTTGATCATAGCATTATACAACTGTCTAACAATTTTATTCCAAAGGGATTAATCCCTCTTGAGAAACTCTTTGATCATAATGATGTTCCTAGAAATCCACTACTAAATTCCCCTGAAGAAAATATTGAAATCTATAGCATTGGAAGTTCTGAAGATATGACATAGAGGTTAAAATCTTTGCATCACTTTCCATAGAAGCTAAGAACAAATATTTAGCTATCCTTAAGGCCTACAAGGATGTTTTTGCCTAGTCATATAATGAATTAAAAACATATGACACATCTCTTATTGAGCATAAAATTCCTTTAAAACCATAAGCAAAACCTTTCAAACAGAAGTTGATGAAAATTAATCTTATTCTACTTCATATTATTGAAAAATAACTTAAGAAGCTACTTGATGCCAAAATAATTGTTCCATTAAGATATTCAGACTAGGTGGCTAATTTAGTTCCTATTAGAAAAAAGAATGGTGAAATTAGATTGTGTGTAGATTTTGGAAATTTGAGCAAATCATCTCTAAAGGATAACTATGCATTGCCTAAGATGGATCAATTACTTTAGAAAGTTTTTGGAGCTGATAGGGTTTCCATGTTAGATGGTTTTTTCAGATATAATTAGATAATGGTTAGTCCAGAAGACAGAGAAAAGACTGCTTTTACTACTCCTTGGGGCACATTTATTTATGCCTAGATGCCATTCGGTCTAGCTAATGTTGGAGCAACATTTCAACAAGCTACATATCTTGCAGTTATAGGTAAGATCTATAAGTTTGTTGTTATTTATTTAGATGATTTGACTGTGTTTTCCAATTCTGATCAGAAGCATTTGAAACATTTGAGCAAAGTTTTTGACAGGTGCAAAAAAATTGGAATTTCACTCAACCCCAAGAAGTCATTGTTTACACTTCAAGAAAGTAAACTACTTGGTCACATCATCTCTAAAGGAGTAGTCATTGACCCCAAGAGAGTCTTAGCCATACAAGCACTCACATTACTGAGGAACAAAAAGGAGATTCAAGCTTTCCCTGATAAAATTAATTTTTTAAGGTTTATCCCTAATTATGCTGAAATTGTTAAAGATATAACGGACATGCTGAGGAAAAATCATGAAGTCAAGAGGATTGTTCCTTCCAGATATGCATTTGATCAAATCAAGAAGGCTATTGCAGAAGCCCCCATTTTAGCTAGTCCAAACTACTCTGAGCCTTTTAGTATATTTTCTTTTGCTTCTGAGACCACCCTAGCAGTCGTTCTTCTGCAAAAGAAAAAATATGGAGATGACCAACCCATTGCCTTCTTTAGCAAGGTTATGCGAGATGCGGAACTTAAGTATGATATTATTGAAAAGCAAGCATGTTCTTTAGTCCAAGCTCTAAAATCCTTTAGAGTTTACCTCCTCCGTTATTCTATCATTGCCTATGTACCCAATAGTGCTTTCCAAACTTTTCTAACTCAGCCAGACATTGATGGAAAGAGAGGAATATGGATAATAAAATATTAGATTATGATCTTATCATCAAGACTAGCAAACTTTTAAAAGGTCAAGGCCTAGCCATACTCTTCGCTGAATCAATTGCAAGATATTGGGAATAAACTCTGTTTTTTAAATCCCAAATCAGAAGAATCCACAAGAACCATCTGACCTCCCAACACAAGAGAATCCACAAGAACCTTCCACATCAGATCAATCAAGTCCTATTCACATTGATGAGAAATTTTTATTATCAGATTTGTACTCTGATATTGTGAACTTTCTTAGAGATTTTGAATGTCTAGCTGAATTCACTAAGAACCAATTTAAAACACTAAAATTGAAGGTTGTAAAGTATTGTATTGTGAATGCAAATTTATATTGGAAGGATCATCTTAATATCCTTTTACTTTTCCTAACAGAAAATGGAACTGAAGGGATCATTGATCAATTCCATGTAGGAATATGTGGAGGACACTATGCTTGGAGAGAAACAACTTATAAAAAATTTTGAGTAGGGTTCTTTTGGCCTATTTTGTTTGCTCAAGTGGGAGCCAAAGTTAGGAGTTGTATTCAGTGTCAAATGTTTGCAGGCAAAGAGAGATTAGCAGTGCTTCCAATGGTTCCAGTGATGGTTGAAGAACCTTTTCTTCAATGGGGATTGGATTTCATTGGTGAAATTCATCCTCCATCCAACAGTCAACATAGATGGATATTGACTGCCACAGATTACTTTACCAAATGGGTAGAGGCCATCCCAGTAAGAAATGCAACAAATACAGTTGTCATCAAATTTGTCGAAGAGAATATATTGTCTAGATTTGGATGCCCAATGCAGATAGTGACATATAATGCAGCAGTGTCAAGATGATTGAATTCTATCAAAAATATCAAATATTGTTGCATCATTCCACTCCATATTATCCACAAGGAAATGGACTGGCAAAGCCCTCAAACAAAAGTTTGGTTAAGGTTATAAATAAGGCGTTGCAGGATCATAAAAGGAGTTGGGACAGTCATCTCAACTATGCACTTTGGGCCAACATGATTTCACCCAAAAGATCAACAGGTAAATCTCCTTTTCAGCTTGTTTATGGAAAGGAAGAAATCTTTCCAACACATTTATCTTTTCCTGTCATGAAGTTCTTGCAAGAATCCAATGAGGAACCAAATGATTTTACTAGAAGGATTAATCAGATAATAGAACTAAATGAAAACGGGGATGAAGTTCATTATAAGCTTAAGAAATATCAGAATAAGATGAAAAGCTTGTTTGATAAAAAGGCTAGGGAAAGAGATTTTAAAGAAGATGATTTGGTACTAAGATGGGATGCTAGAAGAGAAGACAAAGGGAAACATTGCAAGTTTGATGACCTTTGGTTAGGACCATTTAGTATTGCTCAAGTCAAGGGAAACAAATCTTTCATTTTACAGAATTTGAAAGGACAATACTCCTCATTGCCAGTCATTGAGAGATACTTGAAACATTATATTTAGTATTGAGAGGTTTTCATTCCATCATTATTGTATTTTACCAGATTGTTTTATTTTACATGTAGTGTGTATTTGTTTCAACAGAACACCCCATTAGCCCAAGGAGAAGACACATGGATCTGCAAGTTCTTTGCATCCTGCAGGAAGAAGCAGTCCCCAGTTGGAGCCGATGTTGTAACATGTTTTATTTTTTATAAGTTATTTTTATTTTACAAAAGAGGGTATTTAAAAAAAAAATATCATCAAAAGAAAGTCAAAATATTTGCATAAGTGTGCTTGTTTAAATGCCACTTAATGAATAAATTTCATTTTGTAATAATAAAGGTTTTGTGTGTAGTTTTCTTTTATGCCACAGTGTTTTCTTCTGATCTGAATCAAATTGTTTAATCTTGATCATATCATTTTAAATTTTTGTATTAGATTAGAGAATAAATTCAACCAAAAAGTTTAATCTTGGTTGAAAATCAGATTTTAGGATAGATTAGGATAAATAAAAGGCCTAATATGCTTAAATTTTGGCCTAAATAATGATTAGATTAGGTTAAGAATAGTTGATTAATGTATTAAGGGCAGCTAGTTTAAATGCACCTATGATTAGATTAATTTTTATTTTATCGTTAATTACCTCGATTAAGCTATGATAAACTATTGTAATTAAACATGTTTTTATGCTTTATGATCAAGCTCATATACGACAAAGATATTTGTTGGCAAATGTTAACGATAGAACCGAAATCAACGGTTGTCGCCCTTCCCGCCCAGATCAATGACAGGGAAGCACTTCGCACTCCCCCCCCCCCCCCCCCCACAGCCCCCCCGCTCTAAATTGCTTACCACTATCCCCCCCCCCCAAAAATTCGTTATTCTCACTCCCGCATCTTCTGCTACCACCTCAACGTCCAATCCTTTCACGCCATCTTCGTCCAATCCTTCCGTGCCACATGCCCTCCACCTATTTTCATAGTTTTTCCCGTTAACCGTTCCCGCTATCTGTTGTTGAATAAATGCTTTATCCGTTGCCGAATAAATGCTTTCTTGTTGCATTGTAAATGCTTTATCCGTTGCTACGATCCTTTCCTGTTAACTTATTAGTTTTCCAATTAGCCCGTTATTAATGGCTTCTACTGTAATGATGGCTTAAAATAAATACTCATTGTCCCCGTTACAGTTGCTTTTCTCACTGTTACATTGATTCTAAATTATTCAGTTTCCTAAAAATTCGCTATTGAGCCAACTTTGTAACCTAAATTATTTCTCAGCTATCTCTCCAATTTTCTGTCAAATTACCATTTTTGTCTAATATTATGGCTCCAAAGAAGAAGGAAAAATCTTTCGATGGTTCTTCCTCAAAATAGGAAAACCCACAAACTCCTGATCCTATTGATCTGAACCAGATCCCATTAGCCGATCAATACTTCAAAATCACAAATACTGAGTGTGAATTTGACATGCTCGAACTGCACAATTAGCTCAAATAAACATACCTTGATTCGGAGGATGAAATAAACCTATGGGAATCGAACCTTCCTCTGTACATGTTTCCTCAAGCTCATTATTTCCATGATTTGGTTATTTGATGTCAATCCAAGTATATTCCCTTGCAAAGAATATTATTGGCTCAGAATGGTGACATTCTAATAACCATCATTATTGAAGTCATAAACAAAATGCTTTTGATACCTGAGAGTGATTCCCTCAGTTTTTTCTCCCCTGCAGCTCTGATTGACTTATATCATAAACTTACATTCCATTAGAGAGCTCAAATCATTAAGATTTTTCTCCCAAGAAAAATCCTCCTTACTCAACATCCATGTTTCCAAAGAGAGCCAAGCAAATTATTTCCCTCATTTCCTCCCTGTTAGGCTACCCATCAGATCGATGGGTAGACGAGGTTATCTTAGGTTATTTGTTTATGTTTTCAAAAGAAAACAAGCCTACCTTCATGTATAAGTATAGTCAATTTTTGGCCGGTGCTATGCATAAGCAGCTTATGAATATCACAACTGAAGGAGTATTCAAATACTCTTCTATCTTATTTCACATGTTTATTTTTCAGCAGGGAGTCAAATTACCCATTCTTTTGAACAAGATGGATGAGCAGCAAGAAGATCAATCGATTATTCATTGGACCTCGTTGATCAGAAAGAATTCAACTGAGTTCAAATTTGCAGATTTCGTAGACTCTTTCGTTCACCCAATAGCATATCATTTCAGCAGTCAAAGTGAACCAAGAGTCAGTCTTGAAATCAAGAGGATATTGCACCTTGGTGATCAAGTCAGAACATGAGACTAGTATCTCTACCATAACTACACAAAGATCAGAGTATATGGGTGTGAATTGGCTCCATATAAGTTGCCAAAGTATGTTCCAATGAGAATTTTCTCTTTGGAATATATCAGGCAAATGATGAATATGGATGAGCTACATTTCATCTCAAGAAAGAGAAAATCACAGTTTAAGATTAAAGCACAGGTTGGGTCATTCATTTGCAACACCAGATCAGCTGGCTCAGAGGCGGATGTTATACTCAAACAGATGGGTTTTCAACCTAGCTTCACTTGGTCCTACAATCCATTCAGCGTTATTTCAGATTTAAGGGTGGAGCTTAATACTACTTATAATCACACACCTACGCCTGAGATTGAGAAATTTAGAAATCAGGAACAGTGGGAAGAGAATACTCTTCAAGAAGCAGAGGAACAAGTCTTGCCTCCTTCTACTCATCAAATTTCAATTTCTCAAACTAAGCTTGACAAAATGCCTAGGGAAGGATCATCATCGTCAGAAATTGGAGAAAAGGAATTCATCTACTACCAGAAGAAACCAAGGACTGAATCAAAGGGTACTACTACTACTACAACTCAAGGTCAAAAGGAGCTTATTGTCATCAATCTAGATGATTCACAGGTATCTATAGGCACTGAGGAGCCTGTAATTACTACTCCTTCCTCTTCTACTTCACAAAATTTGCTAGAAATTACTTAGTCTTTTGGACCAAGTGAAACGAAGGATTCAAATGTTTTCACTAACTTTCTTGAGATCAAGCAGAAGAATGACGCTTTAAAAGCTAATGTCTATGCATGGTTCTGGAAGCAGACTTCCACTTCACAACACGGGGTACTGACAGCATTTTACAGCGAGAATTGAAGAATGCAGATGGCATTTTTTCAAGCTCAAGTACCTTTTCCCAAAGGTTATTTTGATTATAAGAAAACTATATTCTCATTTGATGCCAATCAGGTTCATCCAATTGACCAAATGGACATGCATAGGCAATTTGGTGAGATGTTGTTCTCAACCATGACCAACACTGTTATGGCATTGTCTAACCTTAAAATTGCTTTGTCCAATGTGCAATCTCAATTGAAAATTGAGAAAATATCATCTTTGGCTAAGGATAATAGGGTTAAGTTATTGGAGGACTTAGTCATTAAAATAGGATATGACCCTACTGATGTAAAAGCAGCAGAAGGTATAAACAGAAGGAAGAACACAGATATTGCAGCATTGAGAAAACAGTGGAAAATTCATTCTACAGAGGACCCCCAGACTAAGGAAATAGTACAGACTGAACATCATAAGGAAGAAATGCTCAAACTGATAATTGAGAAAAATGTACATATTAAAACCAAGGAGGAACAGATCGAGAAGTTGCTTAAAGAAAAAGAAAAATTTACTCAATTATTTATAGCCCCCATCATAACTATTCCTATTACATCTTCATCAGCCACAAGGGAATCTACATCGACAACGGAGGATTTGAACAAAATTTCACAGGAACTCATTTATCAAAAGCAAGAGAATGAAAGGCTCCATAAGAAATTCTAGACTTTGGAAGCACAAAAAATAAAGAATGACAATTTGTATGTTGAGGAAACGCAGAAAACACACATGTTGAACAAAAGGATCAAAGAGTTGCAGAGTCAGTCACTGATGGCACAGACCTTAGCCCAAGCCAAGGAAATCATTTGGGCAGACAATAGTCAAGCCATAACTGAAATATGGCCATCCATTCAAATCATTTTCGAGCAAGAGGAACTCATCAACAAATGTTAAGTAGCCATTGATGAAGTGAAACAGTTGCTTAAAGATAAACCAAGTGAGGCTACTGATATGATCAGAGTTCTTAATTCAAAGAGTAGGACAGAGTTGGAGCAAATACAAATTTTAGACAGAACAGAAACCATTTTGGAGATCAAAAAGGTTCTCCAAAAGAACTTCATGACACAACCAGAAACTAAATGTCAAGCATTAAGGACCTATGTTCAAAGGTTTCGCTTTAAGTTTAATTTACATAATCAAAGAGGATTGTCGGGATTAGTAGCTCCAAATGATAGGCTTATCAGTTTGGAAGATTATTGCCAGAAACTTTACAACATAGAAATTGATAGATCATGTTTTGCATGCATAAAATGGCACATTACAAGGGAGCAAGCATTGGAAGCTTTAGATTTTGATTTGACCATTAAGCATGAAATAAAACATATTTTTATAAATAAACCCACTTTTGAAAAATACACAAAATTAGATGATGAAGTTTACAGGAAGTTGGTAAATCTCACCATACCATGTGAACAAATATGGGATCACTTTTGCGAAGTAATTGAGTAATTTTCATCTTCAATCGACAGACAGCAGGGCAGCACTTTTTGGGGACCAGTCATCAATAGATTCCTAAAGAATAGTGCCACCACTTAGTAGTGTTAAATTTCCTATTATTTTGTACTATTTTTGTAAAATTTTGTAAGAAATATCTCTAATAGATATTTAGTTTTGTATAAATAGCTCCTCATTCGAGTTATTATGGGTTGAATCCTTGTATGAACTTTGGAGCAGAATTGTAATCGAGTTGGAGATTTGTTGCATTAATAAAAGGATTCTGAATTTTCCTTCTATAGCTTGTCCTTCCTGTGAGTTTTTCTTTGTGATATTTCATATGTTTCCTTCCTATATTTAATTCTTTATGCAAATACTTAGGTAAGATCAAACTGAGTTTCAATCAGTCTTAAATCCCCTATGGAGTTATAAATATTAATCAGGGACTAGTTTATGAAGCTATTTTTTATTGTAAACTCCCCTTTATCTATTAATTGCCACAACCTTTGCATTTGCTTAAATATATTTTGTTGTGTAAGTAAACATTGTAAATAAACATCGATTATTTATATTCATTCTTATGGCCAATTAAATATTTTGTTTGAATATTTAACAAGTTATACTTCAACAAATTCTACTAATCATCCACTTTAAATAAAATTGTTATTTTGGACAAAGAAACAACGCGTTTAATTAATCTTGCAAGTAAATAGGTTCAAGCACCTATTTTCAAATCATTCATAACTAAGGTTATCCAAAATATTTTAGATGTTCTAGCATGACTAATTGACCTAGAGTAATCTTAGAGGACAACAGGCCATAATGTTGTAATCAATGTAATATAACGTAAAAGTCCAAAAAACCCACATGTAAAGTTGAAGAGTCATGTAATTCAAATAATCATGAGGGAAGTTGAACAGCCACAAGGGTCAGTTTCACCCTTGGTTATATATACCCCTCATTTGTAAATGCAAAGGACTTTTCACCTTGGCTCCTCCCACATACCCTTAAGAGTCTGTAAACTTTTCTTTGAGGAGCGAGCAGTGGCTCCAACGCCCCGCTATCGAGGTTAGTGATGTAATGGTGTACCGATGTGTCTTGGAACTTTCGCTTAATTCAGAAGCCTGATAACAGGCCAACTCGTTTTCACACATGTATTGTATTTGTTTGTAAGACTATTCTTTGGACACTTGTAATTCATGTTGCTTTAACATGTATTAAGACAGTTGAACTATTTTAGTTGTTCTAATACATATGCTTATAAAAATGTGTTGTATAAGTTGTTAACGATGTCCCACCCGTGTGGGCTATCCCGCCGGACACTCGACAAAACCATTCTCATAAACTTGTTATAACGACCATCGCACTCGTGTGGACTATTCCCCTGGGTGTTGTATGTGCTATCCGTTCACTTTGTGTTTGTGACTGCCGCATCCGTGTGGACTACTCCATGAAAGTTGCGCATGTCCTGCTGTGTTGTGTGCCTCCGAGAGAGTTGGGACTAGTCCCTTTCGACTTGAGACTCACTTCCACCCTCTCCCTCTGCGGTGAAAAAACCTTGACACAAGTAACACTAAGCACTCACCAGGCACACGAACCTCGTTATTCGAAGATAATGCAGACCACTCTCATGTGTTAACAAGCAAGAGCTAAGGCAAACCTTTAAGACAATGGCAACCGGGCCATCATACCGGATGGGACTCCTACATCAAATGGTGTGAGGTCTAGTTAGAACTTCATACCGGGGAGATCCCCTTAATGTTGGTGGGTCCAGCACCATCAACATTTTTGGCGCTAGGAGGGTTGCCAGTTGTTTATGGTTGAATGTCCTCTCACCCCCACACATCAATCATCTGGTCAAGGCAGTAACTCGCACTCCCTCTCACCTACGCGCAAATCTAAAGTTGGTTACTCCTCACCTCCCAAACATGAACACGAAATTTTGTATCAGCACCTCTGCTCTGTCTGTACCATCACCCGTCAGTTTGCGAAAGCAATTGGACTGATCCCAAGAATACAAGATCTGTCGTACACATTAGGAAATCCAAAGACAACTCCCACAAGAGTTGTTGTATCATCAGTGGAAGAAGCAGTTCTTGCCACACTCAAAGGTCTAGCAGAAGCTGTTGAGAAATGAGAGGAGCCTTCAGTCTTCCAACAAGGAGAACGAGACACCCTCGTGGTCTTGGGCTCAAATTATGGTACAGGAGGCGGAGGGGAAGGCAATGGAGGAAGCAGAGACAAACCAACAGACTCAAAGTCGGAACCATCAGATTCTGAAGAAGAGGAGGATGAAGAAGAAGAAGACATGGCTGACCAAAACTTGGAAGAAGACATGGCTGACCATTGGCTCTCTCGGGTGCTTTGCACAAGATGCCAAAGCATTCAGAGAGAATGCTCACAAAGTACGACCCTAATAGCACAGTGAAGGCAGAAGACCACTTGGACAATTTCTACCTACAGCAGCATACACTGAAGGTGCGACACGACGACTCAAGGTGCATGAAGATTGTTTCCGTGTACCTTGGATGGCCACGCAGCAGTATGGTATCACTACCTTCCTATCAAATCCATCCACAACTGGGTTATGTTCAAACGGTTATTTTTGGAAAATCTCGCTAATGACAAGACCTCAGCGATGTTGCTCAGAGAGTTGGGCAGTCTAAAGACGGAGTCGAAAGAAAAGGTAAAAGACTTCAATCAGAGGTTTTTCCGCATATTGAATAAGTTTGCAGCAGACATGAAACCTCATGACTCCATCATTGTTGACTACTACATGTCTACACTACCAACCAGTATTGCCCAATTCGTCAAGCGAGCTACGAAACCAACATTACTAGAAAATTGCGTAGAGGCAATCATTGTAGAGAAAGACCTTCGCACAATTGGAGTCATCAAGGATGATGAACCAACAAAAGACTCCAAAGATGTGCGCAGGAAGCCCCAGGCTGCGGCGAACAAGGGTAAAGACAAGGAAGCAAGTGACATTGAAACCCTTACTCGTCTTGTCAAAAACTTGACAACAGAAGTGTCTGAGACGAATAATCGACACATCTGCGAGCAGTCGGCATCCTAGACAACATAAAGAAGCATGTCATCAGGCAGCAACTGCCTCCCGACTAAAACTGCGCAGAGCTCCAATTCAGTGTTCTAGTTAGAACAATGCGTGAATAATGAATTTTTATCATTCCATGAAGATGATCACCTGGAAGGGTCTTGTTCGGATTGGAGACGAGTTGCAGACTCAATATGCAACCATATGTCAAACGTAGTGAGCATTACGCAATGCTAGCTGAGAGACACAGACGATGATGAAGATGTTGCACCTGATGAGGCACCCAGCACTGGGCAGGTAATTAACATGTATTGTTAAACACACATGGTGAACGAGAGAAAAAAAATGAAAGATAAGCTTGCATTGCACTTTTATTAACAATATATGTACATTTATAGTACAATATGGTGACCGTTGGGATTCACATCCCAAGGTCCCTTGGACTACTTAGTCTGTTTAGCTTCCACACTAACCCATTTAAGATTAGGTGTCCAACATTCCCCCCCTTAATCCGAAGGGTTATGTATGAGTCCAAGAAAAGAGCTGTAATACAAAATGTGCAAATATGCATGGCAGCACTAGGCTGAATGTGCTCTATGAAATGTTGGTATAAAGGGCGGTGGTTTAAGGATGGCCACCAACACTGGAACGCTTAGTACAGTTCCCGGAACTCTTCCCAAACTGGCAAGAAGCTGAAGTCTTCTGCTAGAGGAAGTGATCCTATTGTTTTAAAGAGGGAAACCTTCAACCATAAAAGGGAGGTCTCACCCCGCATAAAAGGTAAAACTTCAACCTGAAAAGGGAAGTCTCAACCTGTGATGGTTTAAGGATGACCAACAACTCTGGAATGCTTAATGCAATTCCTGGAACTCTTCCAAAACTGGCAAGAAGCTATAAGTCTTCTGCTAAAGGAAGTGTTCTCAATTTTGTCTCCGGAACTCTTCTAAAACTGGCAAGAAGCTGTAAGTCTTCTGCTAGAGGAAGTGTCCCACATCGCCAACTGAAGGCATGTTCAAGCATCTTTTGTCTCTGGCTACAACTCTGAAACTGGTGTGGCAGGTTGTGGCTCAGGCTCGCTTGATGTGGCTTTGAAGCTTGTAGATGACCATCATTTCCCCCCCTGTCAGATACAAGGTGAGAAGATGGAGAAAACTCAACTGCAAGACGGTTCAATATTCTGGAACAAGTTCTGACATGTGTTTGGAATATCTTCTTGGCTGTTGATGCCCATTGCCAAGAAGCGATCCATCCAAGATGAATCTTTGTTCTTGCAGGAAGTTTGTTGCTGAAGCATCTGTGTGAAGAATGGTTGGTTTTATGGCAGTGCTTACATGGATGAAGATCAAAACAGTGATCTTTCAGATGGCCAACTAGGTCACAGTGTTGGCATTTCACGATCTGTTGTTGTTGTTGCTGTGGAAGAGGGGCAGAGTCTGGAACAGTTGAAGCTGAACTGTCATAAGGAGCAGGTGAACTGTCATGAATGAAACCAGCACTCTGAAACTGAATGGGCTTGGCGTAGTCTGGAATATGAAAGGACAAGTGCTTGTCATATCCAAGACCGGTTTTGTGCTTGTTGTGGACAAGCTGTTCCCAAGGTCTGATGATGGGCTTGGGAAGTGCAGACTGAGGTTCTGCATCTGCATGTACAACTGCTGCTTTATTTGAATGAACAGGAACATTATTCACTTGTTGTTTATGGGAGTCTGTTTCAATCTTCTGAACAGAAATAGGTTCAGAAAGATGACTCCATTGTTGTAGTTCTTCTTGCTGTAGCTGTGATTCAAGCTGCAAAAAATCAATCTTTTCTTGTGCATATTGTAGACATGTCTGAATTCTTGAGAGAGATCCTTTGCTGATTTGTAATGTGTCATTAACATTGGATTGTATAAGAGTTTTCATGAACTCTAATACTTCGGTAATTGTAGTCATTTTTCTCAATAGAAATGCACCACTAGAAACTTGTTTTGAAGTGAAAATGTACCCCAAATAATCACAATGCTTGCAACCAATAGCAGACAATCTGGTGCATATAATGGTGATATCACCCCAACAATTAAAGCAATCTTCTCATTAAAATCTGTTGAGAAAAACAAATTTGTTTGTTGCACATAAATTTATGCCCAAACTGCACAATAGGAACAAGTAAATTGAACAAGCAGCAACTTGAAATTGGATCTTCCAAATACTCCTTCACTTTCAAATCAGAAAAACTTCAGTAATTATAACACCATGCCTTCAATTTTGCCTTCTTAACACTTCTTACCATTTAATCAAACTCTGTTAAACTTGGCACAAGTCATAATACTTTGAAAGGCACACAAAATCCCTACCAATTATGATCCAGGGTTTCCAGTTTGACGTAGAGATTGGACGAAATATGCAAGGCCTTAGCAATATATAGCCCATAGACATCACATTCTTACATACTGCCATTATCTTTTCCTCTTAATAACCTTTTGACAGTGACTTTTCTTGTCTCTAGAGGAATTTGTTCTTTATCCGTGCAACAACGCTAGCTATTTTTACACTTTGTAAATAAGATTATTCAAGGTAGAAACCATGAAATTCTCTTTTGAGTCACTAAATGGGCATGGGATTGATTGATGCCAACGATCATCTTCCTCTGTCACCGGCAGTATATATTCTTGTACCAATGGTGCATACATATCTGCCCAAGCTTCACTCGATATTCAAGTTTTCTTTTTTTTATAGCAAATTTGAAATCATCATGGTAGTTAGATGCTCTGTCACTTGAATTCTATAATTTTTGAACATTTGCTTTCATAAATGTGACATTCATTCAGCACTTTTTTCATTGCTGACATACAACGTCCTATGAAAAGATTCTCTGTTGCTGAAATTTGCTGCAGTTGTCCACTTGAGTGTTCGCTATGTTTGGAATTTGCATTTTTGACATGTGGGCGAGATATATTGATACATTGTTGCTTATTTATTACAGATGTCTGACCCTATGCTCCTGTCTTTAACTTGCAAAATCAGTGGTGCCTCTTTCCATCAATCCTGTTGGTATAGTGTTTCCACATCGAAGCCTTCAATTACAGTTGCAGCCTTTGACCTTTTAGATTCAAAACAACGATCTGCCTTATTCATTTCAACGTCCTCACAAATCGTATTTCCAGTCTGAAACTGCTCTATCATGAAATGAAGTATGCAGGAGCTATGATGAACATGTGATGGTTCTGGTCACGAGGGTTTTCCATTGATCTCACATAGGAAATCCCAAGTTTCCCTCCTTTATCGAACAAAGCATCACAGGGTTTGACCAACGCCACTGTGTATAAACTCGAAGAATTGCGAAACCAACTTACTAACGTTGGGCGCCATTATTTGACATGTAACATTAGTCTTCCTCCATGGCGTTCAACCTTGACAGATGAGCATCTATGCAGTCTACAACTTAAATGGGAACTTGAATGGGCACTTTCTAGATTGAGTCTCCAACAGGCCGACGTGGGTGAACTGCAAGGCGAGGCTTCTCAACAAGGCTTCTCAACAGATACCACAGGCATATTTCTTGACACACTTTGTATTTCCCAATCCTAGGAAACGTTGGAACTATGAAGGCTTCTCAACAGGCCGACGAAATGTGTTATAAGGTTTGCAGAATGCGTCTGGCGGGGATCAAGGATTTCTCCTCCATCTCATACTGAGCGGATAGAAGAGACATCATGGCGCGTGAATTGAAGAAACATTTAAAGAGGCTCAATGTTCCCAGGCATAGGATGCTTGACAAAATCAACAGGCAGTGGACCAAATGTTTCAACAGCGGAAAAAAAATTCTTCATAACAGTCATACGTTACCAATTCAAGCTTTCAATGCATTTGAAATTCCAGGCATTTCAATGCAGGCAGCGGCAGTCTTCAGGTAGGCAGCGGCAGTCTTCAAGCAGGCAGCGGTAGTCTTCAATGTCAGAGATGTCAGAGTAGTGCTCAGGACTGAGCAGCTCTCAGGACAGCAGGAGTTACAGCTATTTCTGGAACCTGTGCTCTAATACCTTCAGAAATTAGGTATGCAGCTTCAGGTAGGCAGGCAGGCGTTTTTCAGATAATTTTTCAGATAATAAAGACTGGGCCAACACTATTCAAGGCAACTCAGATCAGTTTCTTGGGGAAAACAGGCCACTCATCATGGCTCTGATACCATGTTAAACAGACATGGTCAGGGAGAACAAATAGGAAAACAATAGGAAAGATAAATCATTTAGTACAATTTTATTAACAATTTGATATACATTTATAGTACATTTGGTTACCGTTGGGATTCACATCCCAAGGTCCCTTGGACTACTTTTTCAATTCGGCTTCCACGCTAACCCTTTAGGATTAGGTGTCCAACAATATGCTTGGATCGATCGTGAAATACATGATTCTTGGAGAGATTGATGCAAATTTGATTATCACATTAGATCATAGTTGGATCCATCATCTAGCCAAATAGTCCCACAAGTATATTTCTCATATTACCCCACATGATGCTTGACTTGGAGCCATGTATTTAGCTTCTGCTGAGCTAAGCGTCACAAACCTTTGGTTCTTGTTGTACCATGAAATAGTTGTAGACACAACATTGAAAATTCCACCTGATGTATTATTTTAGTTTGATGGACTCCTTGCCCAATTTGAATCTACGAAGCCACACAGATTCACTGCCTTTATCTCTCTGTACCATAATCCAAACTGGGTAGTGCCTCTAAGGTACCATAAAACATGCTTAGTTTCCTTCCAAAATAATTTGGTTGGCCTAACCATAGCTTGGCTCAACTGGTTGAATGCACATCACATATCTCGTCATGTGTTCACAAGGTACATTAGTGAACCCACTAGCTATCGATAAATAGTAGCATCCACTTCCTCACCTGAAGTGGCATCCTCCTTCCTCGAGTTGGTCACTAGTTCCCCATCACCTTTCCATACTTCCAACCCAAGGAAGTAGTGCATGATACCCATGTCCTTGATTTTAAATTCTCTCGCAAGGTCCTCCTTGCAAGATCTAATCAACTGCTCATTACTAGTTAAAATCAAATCATCAACATATAAGACAATAATAGGCAATTTAGCTTCTACCAAGATGAATAAAGAAGTATTACAATTGCTTGCTCGCTCTGAGCACAACTTGAAAGTGAATAACCTATCTTTCTACTCATTCAGAAGCTTTGACCCAAAATTAGTCAATTTCTTCCTCTTCTTGAGCCCCTATTTCCTTACGTAATTCCCTGATAAATTAGGCCCCTATTATTTACTAAAATCCTCAAATTGATTGTGAAATTCCCAAGGTTGATCATCTGATTGCATGCAACACTTGTACACTACTTACTAGTCTACGCTTGATGTTGCATTGCCTTAGAATCTCCACCACAACTAGAGAACTCGAATTCTCTCCATGCACTAGCTATTTTGGGTTGATTAATGAGTTAACTAGATGAACATTGAGTTTGACTGAAGTCCCATTAAACAAATAACCTTCCACTAGTTCCTCCAATTGTTAGAACTTGTTTAAGTGAAGACAACTTGAAATAACTAACCTTGATTGCTAAAAATTAACAATCACACATGCTTAACTGAACTTTAACTCCTCTAACTCAAATTTATTGATCTAACTAAGTGACAAGAACCATGTCACCTCTATTAATTGCATCCAAGTTGTCTTCTAATGTGGAAATTCATTTTTTCTCAATTTAATCAAAGGAAAAATCAAATTGAGAATTTCACACTGCATTTTTCAACGCTCCCTCTCAGCAAGAAAGGGATTATCAACCACCTCTATTCTACACTTGTGGAACTCAAACTTCCCTCTTGACAAGGCCTTTCTCAGAATTTCAGCATTTTGTTCCTCTTTCAAAATGTATTGTAGCAAAATTATGTGCCTCTGCACACAATCTTGTGAATGGTGATACTAAATATCTATATGCTTGGATCGATTGTGAAATACATGATTCTTGTAGAGCTTGATGAAAATTTGATTATCACATTAGATCATAGTTCGATCCATCATCTAGCCAAATAATCCCACAAGTATGTTTCTCATATTGGCTCCAATGATGCTTGAATTACAGCCATGTATTCAGTTTCTTGCGAGCTGAGCGGCACAAATATTTTCTTCTTGTTGTACCATGAAATAGTTGCAGACCCAACACTAAAAATTCCACTTGATGTATTATTTGAGTTTGATGGACTCCCCACCCAATTTGAATCTGTGAAGCCACACAACTTCATTCCCTTTATCTCTTTGTACCATAGTCCAAATTGGGTTGCGCCTCTGAGGTACCATAAAACATGCTTAGTTTCCTTCCAAAATAATTTGGGTGTCCTAACCATAGCTTGGCTCAACTCATTGAATGAACCTCACATATCTCATCGTGTGTTCACAAGGTACATTAGTGAACCCACTACCTACCAATAAATAGTAGCATCCACTTCCTCACCTGAAGTGGCATCCTCCTTCCTCTAGTTGGTCACTAGAGGTGTCTCCATGGGTTTGCAACTCTCCATGTATAACTTATGTAGTATCTCATTTACATACTTTCCCTGAGAGACAAAGAGTTCCCCATCGCTTTGCCATACTTCCAACCCAAGGAAGTAGTGCATGATACCCATGTCCTTCATTTCAAATTCTCTTACAAGGTCCTCCTTGCAATATCTGATCAGTTTCTCATCACTAGTTAAAATCAAATCATCAACGTATAAGACAATAATAAGCAATTTAGCTTCTACCAAGATGTGATATAGGTTTTCATCTAGTAACTTTTTTTGAAGCCCAAACCAATGAGATAGTTATTGATCCTAGTGTACTAAGCACGATGTACATGTTTGAGACCATGCAATGCTCGCTTGGGTCTGCACATATGAGACTCCCCATCAAATGTCTCAAAACATTGTGGTTGCTCAATGTACACCTCCTCCTCAATAACCCCATTGAGAAATGTTTTTTTACATCCATCTAGTGGGTCTTCCACCCCATCTTCATGAAGAATGCAAGAATTGATTTAATGGATGAGTACCTTACTACATGAGCAAAGGTCTCCTCATAGTCAATTACCTCAACCCTAGAGTATCCCTTGGCCACAAATATGGCCTTAAAATTCTATATGCTTATGTCTACTACCTACTTAACCTTGAAGGTCCATCTTGAACCCACAACAGATTTATTAGCTTGCCTTAGGACCACTTCCCAAACACTGTTCTTTACAATGGATTCATATTCCTCCACCATTGCATCAACCCATACAGGTTTCTCTATTGATTCCTCCAAATATTATGACTCAGTGTCAACAAGATTAGTCATTAGAGCCATGTATCCAGTGTATCAATCATGACCTTCTCTTCCTACGCAAATTTGAAGGATCTCCCACATTCTCCCTCGCATCTTGAAGTATATTAGTTTGCTTGGTCCTTTTTATACCTTCTCTGAATGGTTCTTCTTGAGTGGATGTCTCCACTCTCAGCTCCTCAATCTGTGGCTACCCCACAAATTTGTGAGTCTCCTCCTTTGGAGCTAAAATCTCCTCTTCTAGTGGGATGTGGAGCTCCTTCTCGAGAGAGCACCACATCGCTTTCTCCTCATCAACTTTTACATCCCTCCAAACAAATTTCATTATGAGGGATGACAAGTACACATAATAGTTTTGAGAAGTTTTTGTGTAACCCATAAAAACCCCCAATTCTATTGTTGGCTCAAGCTTCTTCCTTGATTTATTGGAGGCATGGTGGTAGAAAGAGGCTCCAAAAATCCTGAAGAGCGACACATCCAATATTCTCCCCGAAAAGACCTTCATCGGTGTAATCATGCCGAGAATCAGACGAGGAATTTGGTTATGCAAATAGTCAATTGTGTCACATGCCTCTACCCACAATATAGTGGCAGGCCTTTATAATGCAACATAGCCCTCACGGTGCCCACAATGCTATCGTTCCTTCTTTTAGCCACCCCATTTTGTTTTGTTTTGTGGAGTGTTTTCAACTCTTGTCAAATTCCTTCTTTCACATAGAAATTTTTGAATTCACTCGACACAAAATCACCTCCATTATTGCTCCTGAGAGCCTTCACATTCTTGTTGATTTCATTCTCAATCAGTGCCTTGAATTATATCAACTTGGAGAATGTCTCATCTTTCTTCTGCATGATCAAGATCCAACACTTCTGTGAGAAGTCATCAATAAAATTACAAAATATTTATGTTTGGGAGTGGAGGCTATCGAGAAAGGTCCACATACATCAGAATGGACCCCTTTCGAGACTACATGTGCTTTGTTCTCCCGATCATGGAATGTGGATTTTGTGTACTTCCCCAAGGTATACCCTTTACATACATCTTGTTGGTTAAGTTATCATTTAGGGAGGCCAGTGGTTATTTGTAGCATAATCTTGAAGAGCGACACATCCAACGTTCTCCCCGAAAAAACCTTCATCGGTGTAATCATGCCGAGAATCAAACGAGGAATTTGGTTATGCAAATAAACAGTTGCATCACATGCCTCTACCCACAATATAGTGGTAGGCCTTTATAATGCAACATAACCCTCATGGTGCCCATAATGCTATGGTTCCTTCTTTTAGCCACCCCATTTTGTTTTGTTTTGTGGAGTGTTGTCAACTCTTGTCAAATTCCTTCTTTCACATAGAAATTTTTGAATTCACTCAACACAAAATTACCTCCACTAGTGCTCTTGAGAGTCTTCACCTTCTTGTTGATTTCTTTCTCAATCAGTGCCTTGAATTATATCAACTTGGAGAATGTCTCATCTTTCTTCTGTATGATCAAGATCCAACACTTTTGTGAGAAGTCATCAATAAAAATTACAAAATATTTATGTTTGGCAGTGGAGGCTGTCGAGAAAGCTCCACATACATCAGAGTGGATCCCTTCCGAGACTGCATGTGCTTTGTTCTCCCGATCATGGAATGTGGATATTTTGTACTTCCCCAAGGTACACACTTTACATACATCTTGTTGGTCAAGTGCTCATTTAGGGAGGCCAGTGGTTATTTGTTGCATAATCTTGAAGGCGCCATGATGCAAATGACCAAGTCTTGTGTGCCAAAGTTCACCAACATCGCGACTCCACACTTTCTCCACCTTAGTGCTTAATGCAACATAATCTTCCACATATAGCTTATACAGGTTCTTCACATGAACCCTGATTTGCTTCACCTATCCCATGGCTATGTGACTTAATAATGCTTTTCCTTTTCTAAAGATCACATCATAACCACACTGTTTCAAAACTGCAAAGGAGATGATATTTTTATTTAGGCCCAGAATGAAGATGACATCCTTGAACCTAAGAGGGGTGACCAAATCCCTTTGAAAAATGAATATATAAATATTAGCTGCATTGTACCTTCTGTCATCCCCCATCTCGATGTGCATTTTCAAGTCTTCCTCCTCTAGGTCACTGAAAAATTGTCTACACCCTATCATGTGAAACGATGCACTTGAGTCCAAGTACCACACACTCCCCATCATTTTTCTTACCATGCATGCGATAAGGGTAAAGTAAAGCTCAAATTGTGAAGCAAAAGATTCACCTACTCCTCCTTCTAAGTTCTTCTTTCTCTGATTTTTATGTGGACACTTCATGGCATAGTGTCCAAATTCATGACAATGGAAGCATTTAATTTTGGACAAATATTTCTTCTTGCCCCCTTGGCTAGATTCTAGTTTGGATTGTGATTTATTCCATTTTCCCCTTCCAACCAATGCAATTTTTTCTTCATCCTTGCCCTTGGATGAAGTCCCATCGCTAGTATTCCACCTTATTTCCCCATGTACCAAATCAGACCATAAGCATTCCAAAATTGGTAGTTTCTCCCTCTCGTTAGTTCTTGGTAAGGCCTAGTAGGGATAGGCTTACCAAGTTAGCTTCTACAACATTAACACCAACCCCACCAAGTTGATCAAGAACTTATGTGAACTTACTTAGATACTGTAGAATAGTTTCACTACAAAACTCACTCGCACAGTACGTTATATCCTCCATTGTGGGTGTACTGAACTTCGGTCAAAATGCTACTTGCTTTACACTATTCCAACTCACTTATGGCCTAGAAGTGGTACTACATATCAAGTGCCAGATTACTTCATTGAAACTCATTTTTGAACTCTTTCCCGACACCACTATCGAAGAAAAATGCTTGATGTATCTCAATCAACTGGATGAGACCCATTGAGATGCCACACTAGAACTCGAAGCCCATAAGTGTCAGGTCAAATCCCAATATGACAAAAATGTCAAGCCTCATTCTTACCAAGAAGACAATCTTGTTTTACTCTATGATTAGAAACACGACCTCTTAGGGGCATGAATGCTTCAACCATTATGGATCGGTCGATATGTGATCACCAGAGCTCTCTCAAAAGCTGCCTATGAAATTCAGGACTGTGAAGGAATGCCATCGCTGAGCCCCGAAATGGGCTCTATCTGAAAAAGTATTATGCCTAGTATTGCACTAGGCATGAGCTTTGTAATTTTATGTATTTATAAGTTTTTTCTCTTTTTGCTATGAATGGATTTTTGCAATTTTGCGAGTATTTGTCTCATATATGTTTCTCATTGTGCAGATGTCTTCATCACCCTTACTATACGTAGGATATGAAGATGGTGCCAGTCATCACACATGACACATTGCATCAATTGCTTGGGTCATTTACACACCTGATTTAAAACTACTTTGTTTCGGGGGAGCCTTTCTTGGCACCACCACCAACAGTATTGCTAAGTATATGTCTATAATATCACTTCTCACTAAAGCGTCATCTTGGGACATCTCCAATCATTAGGGGATTTTTTAGGTGTAAAATGGGCCTCCTGAGGAAATCATAAAATAATAGTGGAAATAATAAAATAAGATTAGATTACATCATCAAATTTTAGAGGGAAGAAAGAAAAACTATTTTTTTCAACTATATTTTCAACTTATCTTTTTATGGGTTTACTCAAATTTCAAGTGAAAACATTTTTTGGATGCATAATTTAATTCCTCACCCAAGGAGTACCCATGTTGCATTCTTTCGATAGACCCTACTACACAAAAATGAAAAATACATTAAAAACATGATTGCAAACATGTTTTTTCATGTATTTCTCATTTTTCTTGTAGTAGTGTCCATCGAAATTATCTAACATCGGTACTCCTTGGATAAGGAATTAAATTTTTCATACAACGAGCACTCCCTCTCAAAATTTGAATAAAACCTTAAGGAGATAAGTTGAAATACAAGTTGAAAAAATAGTTTTATTATTTTATTATTTTTTTTTATCTTTTTACCCCTTTACTCTAAAAATGGTGAATCATCCTCCATGGTTTACATCATCATCTTGTATCCTATTGGTTCTTATAAAGTTTATTTTGGTTGTAGATTTTTCTTAGGGGGCCCATTTTAGACCTCAAAATTCCCCTAATGTTGGTGTTCAGGTTAGACTCTCAACTTGTCATTATGAAATTGAAAAATCATTATCACATTTGAAATCCAATATTGTTACGTCATTATTTAAGGTACGACTCTTAGAACGCCAATTTGAGTTTATTACATATGAACACATTCCTCGAGAATTTAATGCATTTTCTGACTCATTAGTAAACTATGTATTAGATTGACATCTCTCTTGTTTATTATAGATACATGCATGAAAGTAAATATTTACATAGTTAAAAATTTACAAAAACATTAAAAAACATTTACATTATAAAAGTGTCAATCTCTCTCTCTCTCTCTCTCTCTCTCTCTCTCTCTCTCTGTATATATATATATATATCAAATCTACTGTTTCACATTAGAAAATTCCCAAAACTTGGATGTTTTAAGTGCAAAATGGCTCTATTAAGGCTTGTTGCTAACCCATGCTATTGCTAAGAGTCTACTACTCATTAAATCTAAAAAAGACTCTAGCTAACCTCCTAAGAGGAACTATAAATCACTCAAGCAAATGGACGGTGTGTCGCTGCATATGGGAAGGGATCTCCCTCATGGGAAGAGGAGGAACACCCATGCTCAGGCCTTTTAATCTCCTCAAAACCTTTCATAGACTCTTCGCATAATCTCCATCTTAGGAAGCCGCCACACCCGCACCAGCTCCAGGTAGTTGGTCCCCCCGCCTTGCTTAGCGAGGCATACTCGCAAGTCGCACTGGTGCCACATATTCATCAATCAAGCGCTTCATATTAGCACTTGCTCATCTATAAAATCAAAAACATTACATAAACATTAAAAAGTTAAAAAATACTTTAAGTACTCTAAGAAATCTTCTTACCTTGAGGCTCGTAATGACTACCAGGTTGCAGCATCAAATCTCGATCTCCTATAAAGTCCATGCCTTCATAAGCATAGTCATCAATCATCATAATTTGGCCATTAAGCCACTCAAAGAAGTCATATTCAAATAAATGTCGGATTAAACCCCCCTCTAGTAGGAGGATCTAGCTAAGCCCATCACTGTTGCCTTGGTTCTCTAGGATCAGCCTGACCCAAGCTCATTTGTGGCCTCATCACGGGAACTCTCTCAAGAAATAAGGACACAATGAGAGTACCATATACAAATTTCATTTGGGTACGAGTCTTACAGGCTGTCAACTCTTCCTTTAGTTGGCGAAGAACTGCCTCACACTAGTTGTATATTTGAGGTTGTAAGTAGTCAATAGAAAGTAATAGTTGAGCCTTCGTCGCTACATGAGGAATCTTGGACCCCACCAAGCACATGATCATCCACAAAATGGTCCTCATGGGCCTTATCCTGATCTGCTCAATGGGGACCATGATGCTCACTAAACCACTGCCAGGTCTGCAGTGAGTTTAGACCAATTCGAGCATGGTTCGTGGATCTGTCCTATCTTCGATCAAGTTCACTGGTGCACCGCTACACGAAAAACCTGTCAGAAAGTATATATCATCTCTGTTGATCAACAACTCTTGATCCCTGATCCCGAACACCCCTTGGTGTTCATCCCACCGTTGGATTATCTAACTCAGAAGTTCTTCCTGACCCTTCATCAGGTCAAGCCTTGCATACTTCATCAAGCCACATCTTCACAAAGAAAGTATGCATGTTGGATCATTTAGCATATGTAGTTCCTCACTGTCATGATCTCTTTCTCTCCATAGGCTCATGATGATGGCCCCAAAACTACACAAAATCACCCAAAAATTAGTCAAAATGATGGAGAAATGACAAATAAATCATATGTTAGGGTTTGAAAGTGTTCCCATGCTACCTAACACCCCTCCTTAGGGCCAACAGGTCATGCTAACGCAGACCCGCAGGTCGTGAAGGGCGTTTAATGCTCCTTTAGACCTAGAAGGGAGTGTTAGTGCATACCATTGACTAGGTGTGGTGAAGTAAAATTATGAGTGCGGACACAAATGATTCCTCTAGCCCGATAATGGGTCTAGCCACAAACAATACATTCTATGGAAGATTTCCTTAGGTTAGAACCAATTAAGAGGGATACCTCTTAGTATGCTTATCCCGTTTGGTGATTACCTTGCTTTCTTGCTCCACCTATCTCTCGTTTCCGTCTTCAAACACCTGAAACAAGTAAACAACAACAAAAAACAATCGTGATAATAGAAAAATTATAATTCAACCTATTTAACAAGTTAGGAAACATTAAGCCATGAACATGTAAGATTACACATCATGTAGGAAATCAATTGATAGTTGCATATATATTGAATCAAGAAGAGATTACAACCATTGTCTTGATGTCGTCATTCTCCTTCGATAAAACCAGGTTCCCACACACTTCCAGTAGCATTCCATGATGGCTTCAACAATGATAGTTTTGAGGCTCTTCCATTTAGGCTTCACACTAAACCAAATTCACACTTCTCCCTCACACAACTAGAGAGATACAACTATGAATAGCTTGATGTTTACTCCAAACTTAATTAGCACCAGCACACCAATATTAACACTACAACACTAGCTTGTGCTTGGGAAAATGGACGTTTATATAACATGAATGGATGGGAGATGGTTCCTCTTCTCATTGGATAAGGTCTTATCTTTTGAGGTAGTTCCATCCTTATAGGGGAAAGGAGCCCAAATTGACATCCTTGACCCCATCTGGTTAAGCCATTTACCAGACATCTGTTACGAAGCTTCTAGAGCTATAAGCCTCGGCTCCTTACTTAAAAAACTTTCCATAAGAGGACCAGCACAACTGGAACAAAGCTCAGCCACTCTGGTCTATGCTAGGGACAATGTTAATTCATGCATATCAGCGCGAGAAGGACAAGGGTCATTAGCACCGGCCTTGTAAACTGGGAAAAATAGAATATTTGGGTGAAATGTTGCAAAAGGGAATTGTTCTACTCATGAAGAGGGACACAATGCGAGTTTATTCATGAAAGGAAAGCATGTAGGGTTCACTATAGAGGTCCTCTAGGATCAAGGAATCGAGAGTACAGGGACAATGACAAAATTCTATATAACAGATGCCCCGGAAAGCGTGAAGGTCGAACTAGAGTGAGGGATGAAATGCTTTCCACTGTGCAAAAAAGGTAAAGTGCATTATCCAATTCTTGAGGAAAAATAGGTCAAAATATTTACAAAACCTAATATTTCATGAAAAATTGAATAAAAGGGAGGAAAAGTAAATATTTTTTACCATTTAGTATTTTACCTTGATGTGAAAGACTTTTTACTCACTTTTTCCTTAATTGTTATACAACAAATTATGGGTGATTCGAGAGGTCATTCGTCGATCCACTAGTTACAAGTAAGATCCAAAGCCCTAAGCTTCACTTTCATACCATGTATTCCTATTTTTAACCATTTTTAAGATTTTTGAGGGAGGATTTGTCAAAAAAAATTCACCCTTGGTCGACAAGACTTCCGGGTACAGAATTGTGTCGGCCGAGGGTAATTAAAACGGCCTATAGCAACGTCAGCACAATTATTTTTAAAACAAGCGTGTTGGGGCCGTGAATAGGGAAAAAACTAATTTCCCCTCAAAACCACCATTGGAATTTGAAAATTATGGGTCAAAAATGATTATTGACTTAAATCCATGGTCTTTGCAAGAAAGAATTGTTGAAAATGGTAGGCTGGAAAGAATGTGAGCACAAGGATGCGGACACTGAGGCACTGAATGATCCAAATTGCCTGAACTCTTTAAGGCATTGTGGGCTCCTTAAATTCTTTCTCACACCAAGGATGTCAGCCTAACCTTAGTTTCTTCAGTACCTGATTAGTCTCTGGGACATAAATTGGGAAATAATCATCATTGGTGACCAAGAGCTAGAGTTAGAAACTTCAGACGTATATCTCATCACAGGACTGTCCCAGAGAGGGGAACTAGTCAACTTATATGAGCCACGACCAATTTGGGCAAGCATATCCATGTTTCTTGCCAAACATTTCCCTGAAGCCCTCAAATCCAAGAGTAGCAAGATTGATATTTCCATCGTTTGAAATCTAACACTGAGAGTGCTACTGTTGACCATCAATAGAGTGGTGGGGTCCCAGGCAATGCATGAGACTAACAAGTCAAAATTCCTATATGCCATCGAATTCACAGCACCGATGATCTTCAATTGGGTGGAAGCCATGAATATCAACATAAAACACCAATTGGCCAAAGCTAAGGTAGGGAATCTGAAACAATTTTGCTTCGAATCCGTACTAGTGACCTTTTTCTTGGAACGATTTCCACTATTCCAGTACCAATTGACTGAAGTAGATCCTCCAGTGCCACGTGACCCACGGATGGCCCTCTAGAGTCATTTGACACCCAAGATCACTGATGGCCAACACATGTCATACAAGCCTACCTTATTTTCATGGCTACCACGACAAAATATTGTCGTGGAGGACTGTCCATACAGTGGCACTAACTTCTGTGGAGGTCCAGACATGCCGCTGCCAGATGGGGAGGATTTTGACGATGAAGGAAAAAAATCAAATTTTTTAATTTTGTGACTTTTTAATTGTTTTTGATATATATGTGTTTATAAAATTTCACTTTGTTAATTCAGATTTTGGACCAGAGCATCCTACTGTGACATCCCCAATAGCTAGCCACGTCGCCTCCCAATTTGATGTTATCGCTCCTTATCAGGAGGGGAGTGAAAATGAGGAGGAGATTGTGAGGAAAATTGATGGGTTGAATCATGGTATCCCAAAGTATGCTTGGATGCGAGACATTCCTTGCCAGTACCAGAGACACACAGTGGGAGTATCATATCAGATTCACTGATTGTTGTCTCGTGTTGAACGAGCCGTGTCATGCTACCACGATCACCACACTAATTAGTTACTAGGTCCAGCATTTACATTTTTGAGGCCTACGTGCCACAGATGTATGAGGCCTCTGAGCCGCCGATGTTATTTTAGACACGCATATTATTTTTTTTGGGTTTTAATGTATCAAACATTATCACCATATATATATGTATATGCTATATTTTCTTGCTTACTATGGTACAAATGATTTGTTTTATCTTTTCACATGTTTCACAAATGTCAATCTAACACATAATTAGCTAATGCATATGTCAATGTATTCATGCTTCTAGGAATATGATGATATATAATGTAATCAAAATGCCTTTCCAGTAGACGAACGCGGAGATACATTCTCATTATTTGAGGGTTTCTGACGAAATATTTCCCGTTGAGTTGAAGGATGACAAGCTCTGAATCTAGGTTGACAACTAACTCTCGAATGTCAAGAGAAATGGCTTTTGACAATAATTCGATGACCGCACTGTATTTAGAAAACTTGATAGTTGTGCAACCTAAACAAATACCTTGAAGATGTTTCAAATCACCATGAGGGTACTACGACAAGCACCATGAGGGTTCTGGGTACTACGACAAGCACCATCAACAAAACTGATGTGGAGAGTCACAAACATCTTCAAAGCAAGGAAAACATAGTAAACAGGAAAGTTGTTTGAAAACTCACACACCAAACCACACTACACAAAAATAAATTGCACACTAATGTACACAAGTAACCATGCAAGATGACCTAAGTATAGTACTTCTTGAGAGAGTCCATGCTGGGACTTTGGTAATTGATCAACATAGATGAACACCGGAGTTTTACCGTTGTCATAACAAGTAAGCGTTGACTTGGCAAACTAACAGAGTAGAACTCATATAAGGCATTTCCCCCATGACCCCTAGGCGAGGGAGGGTTACAAATCGGATGACAACCCCATTGCAATAATGGGAAATGGGGAAAGACTCGAGGAGGGAGAAAAATCCTAAATCCATGAAGGGATAAAGGTTCCCTCTGTTGAAAGAACTTAAAATGGCAGGAAAAATTGACATGTCAATAAATATATGAGAAGATAACTCTTCGAGACTGGTGGACATGACCACCAGGTGAGGCAGGAACGAGGAATGATGATGAGTATCGGTCAAGGTGGTTCCTCAAGAGGAATTACTTCCATGATACCTTCATTAGTAAATGTCTCATCTAAGGGAGCAAGAGATTCCAAAGTGCTAAGCCATGGGGATTGAGAATACATATCAAGAGAGGTCTTCAAAGCAGAAGAATAAGAGGATATAGAACATGAGGCCAAAACAATTTCCACATTATTAATTTCGTCAGTACTAAGTGGCATAACCTTGCCCCGGGTATCAACACAAGCTGGTGAAGGTATGACACAAGGGTCAGTTTTGGTTGAGACCATGTTGACAGAGGCAACATGAGGAGGTGTGAGCGAAAAAATTCCCATTAAGGAAGAATATTTAAAAAGACCTACCGCCACACTCTCATAGGGAGAACCATTGTGCTTGACGTACAGAACATTGCCATCTGAGGAGCAAGAGGAAAAGAAGGACATATGGTCAACAGTGACAATATTCCTTTGGTGGGGAAAGGAAATCACGTAGAATAGGGAGGAGGCTACAACATACATAGCATGGGTCTAGCTCCGGCAAAGTAGAAGATTATAATTGATATTGGCATCAACAATAACTACCTCGTCTTGTATTGTCTTTACCTCTAAAGTAATGGAAAGGTTAGGTAAGACATCAAAGGGTCACGAATCACGCTGATCGAAAGCTTACAAAGTGTTCAGGTATTCGTTCAAAGCTGGAGAACCAATGGCCTTCCAGAATGCAATTGACATGATGCGGGTGGAAGCACCTTCATCAATGACAGTCCTGTGGATGGTCTTCTCATTGACGATTACCTAAATGAGAAAGGAAATCTGATGAGGTAGGCATGGAACATGGTTCTCTAGATCAAAACCTATCAAATTGGAATTGGTGGGACAATACCCTCGATAGTTGAAAACAAATATTTCTGCTGTGATGTGAAGCTTTGGAGCACCTTGAGAGCTGACATACTTGACGGCACCTGAGCCAAGTCCTCAACAATATTATAGTGCTGAGCGGCTCGAGCGTTGGGATTGTATGAGGATTTCCTTAGCACACCTCGACAGGGTGGCCAAATAGTGGAATCAGGGCTAGGGAAACCGATATGAAGAGGGCCAGAACTCATAGTAGAAGAAGAAAGGGTGGCTTCTTTCTCTTTCCTGGCTATCAGAGCAGGAGTTCAGTTATCTTTTGATCTAGTAGCCACATTAATAGGCATGCTCATCATGAACACTTGAGATCCTAAGGAAGCAAAGGATTGAGGTTGGTCTACCATTTGGGTCTACTGAGACTAAAATGGCTCTTTTAGGATAGCTTGGGTCCCTTTGAGCAAAATAATAACTTCAAATCGTTGAGGAAAATCCTTGGTGTAGTGATCCTCCTCACAAGTGAGGCAATGATACTTAGGTTTCCATTCTGAAGACTCACCAACAAACAATTTAGGAGGACCCTGTTTTGGGGCATTGGCTTTACCCTTGCCTTTTCCTTTCTTCTTACCTTTCGAGGATTTTCCTGTTGCAGTAATTTACACAACGTGGACCTATAAAGTTTTACCAGAGCTAGGTGGATTTTGAGAAGAACTATTGGAAACAATGTTTGAGACCGAATTCTATTTGGAAGAATATTTAACAGGGTTTTGGGACACTAAACCAATGACTCCATTAACAGGGGGTGTAGCCTATGACTTCGATGTCGTGGGATCGAATTATGGCCGCGAAGCATCTGGTAATAACTCATACAAAGTGCTAGAATGAGAGTAAACTAGATCTAAGTACTGGGCATGAGAAATGGCTTGTGCTTCGGTAACACACCCACCCATAGCTATATTACAAGCAATCGGGGCCACTAATGACTTAGTGAACCATTCAGTGAGCAAATGATCAAAAATCTTGAATTTGATTAGGCAATGTCTACATCTCCATTAATGGATGTGATCAGAGATGTGTGTTGCAGTATCTTGCTTAAGCGATGTGAGCAAATAGGTGTCAGTTTCATAGTGAATCAGTAGTTGGAAATGCGTGAGGAAACCCATGGCTAATAGTTTAATTCATGGTAAGTAATTCAAGGAAGCTTGATGTACCATTTGGTTGTAGCAGCTGTGGGGGTTCATTGGAAAAGACAGAGATGAATGGAATCGTCAACATAAGAATTCGAAGATAACCAAAGGTGATATGTCATCACATGGGCTTGAGGATCTTCTTTTTCTTTCCCATCAAATTTTGGACAATTTATCAGGATCTTGGGTGGAATTGGAGGCCAGTATGGTGAATGAAGAATTGGATCATCTATAAGGCAATACACATATGGAAACTCTAGTGTGGCCAAGAAATAAAATTGAGTATTAAAAGGCATTGGAGGTCAGTAAGCAGGTCCAACCAGAGGAGCCCATCCCTGCTGGTAAGAATTTTGGCCCCATAGTGGGGGATTTTGGCCATATGGCATTTGATTCTGCCCCCATTGTGGGTTACCTTGACCATAGGGAGGATTTTGACCTTGAATGCCTTGGATTTGTCTACTCATAGGTTATTTATAAGCAACATATGGGTTAAGAGGTTATTGAGACTATTGACCTTGGGCATATGGGTATTGTACCTGTTGTCCCTGAACATACAGGTGGTGGCCCTGATTCCCCTGAACAAGAGGATTTTGAACCTGGTCCCCTTCAGCATAAGGATTATACACTTATTTCCCTTGGACATAGGGATTTTGTAGCTACTGCCCTTTACCAAAAGGATTCTATACCTATTGACCTAGGACATTAGGGTTTTGTACCTGTTGATATGTATATAAGGGTTTCTGCTGCCCGGGTTAGTTTTGTTGTTGCAAGGGTTGGCCTTGCGATTGCAAAACTTTTCCCTAGGGCTACAGAGGTTGGCCTTGAAAGGACATGGATTGAGAGGTTAATGGAGTGTAGTGGCCAATCTAGGGTGATATATTAGACTAGATTTATTATCAACCAGGGTAAGTAAACTTCGAGGCACGTGTCTAAAGTCTATAGACATAAAGGATTCCTAACTAAGTGTTTATTATGATAAGCTACAGTACTCCTTTACAGAAGGTTAAGATATGTTTCCTCTCACCTTAACACTCAGATCACGTAATTTATCTAACTGTCCTAAAGGTACAACGTATTGCTAGACTAAGATTTTAATCCTCTTACAAGGATGCTATGCACAAAAGCTCTGTCTAGTTAACATTTAAGCATTCATGAAAAATCAAAAGCACACTGAATTTTAAATGGATGAAAACATAGTCTATGGAGATGCTTTAAAATATAACGATGGATCAAATATCTTACAAGATATGGTTCAATGATCTAACGATAAAATATTCAAGCTATCACAATAAATACCATTTGTGAGAATTTCTAATCAAATCGACAAAATCATAACCATGGAAATAACACTAAACACTATGCACACTATTCAAATTCAAAAACTGCTAAGGAAATGAAATTAACAGTATACCAATCCACGCAAGGCCCATCCATGCTTCAATGGCACACTGAAGTAAACTCAAGCAACGAGAGTATTAACACATAAACGCTATTAGATTAACACGGTCACTGTAATTAAGTTCTGAAGATTGCAATCACATACAAGAGTTTTGTTCTCAAACAATACACATAGATAATAATCGTAACCGTTTTTGAAAAAAAAAATAATACACAGTCTTTATCTGCTTGTCCCTATCTGAATCAAATGTACATTCATTAAGTAGATTTTCTGCTTTTACAATGGAGGGATTTTTGGCCATTTCTAATCTAAACCGATTTCCAAAAACAAAACGAAACTAGTTTGGGAAACCATGGCTTTTTACTGCCTTTGTAACCAAAAGGCTGGGGTTTGACCAGCGTTGACTGCATAACCAGTAGCTTTTGATTTGCTGTAGAATCAATTTTTCACCATGCATGTACATTCCAGGTCTCGTTCCTATCCATTGATTTGGCTTGCCTATCATGCCACGTGTCAAATGATAAACCATTTACATGATGTTATGACTTCATGTAATCTTTTTGTTGAAAATTCCTAATTTCTAACATAAAAATTCATAAATTAACTTTAATGTAAACTAACAACTATAATGCTACTAATTAATCAATTTCGATGGATATAAGGGGTCTATGGAGGAAAAATATAGACAAATGATGGTGTTTCTAGAAGAAAAAGATGGTAATGGAATGGTACCAACATCTCCCCCAAGCTCAATGACTTACCATGTCCTCATGCTAATCCTGATGCACTGCCTCTATAGTCTGTTCCTGCCTATACCTCTGCTGCTTTTAACAATGCATCTATGTTCTTATTAGCTTGGGCATCTTTTTGAATGTGGAGATCATGTTTCAAACTCTTGTATTTCTCCTTGACAGCTTTCTTTTGAGTATACCATTTGTTTGCCCACTTGCAAATGTCAGTTTGTTCAGCCTTGAGCTCTTTGATTTGCTCCTTAAGCTTCTCGTTCTTCTGCTGGGTTTTCTTACTCTGAGTTTTCAACATCTCGTTCTCCCTCTTGATGACTTTCTCCAGCATGTTAGCCTCCATCCCTTCTTCTTTTAACTTTTGAATTTGTTTTTCCAGCCTCCTTTATTTCTTGATTGCAGGAGGTGACTCTTTGCCTTGCCTATTGTTGCTCTCAACCTCCATTTCGGCTTTTGGTATAGGCCGTGAGTGAGCACTGCTCTCGATGTCCATCGATGAATGTGCATTTGATTCTGGTTGATCTTCTTGTGGCTGGGTCTTTTGTGCTCTCTTGGATCTTCTTGTATATGTAGTGAAAATTTTATCTTGCTCCATTTTCTGGGCAACCTCTTGGCTCATCTTTCTCGTCCTCACACTAGCTAGGTGGAGGGACATTGCTTGATTTGTGCATAGGGACCTCTTCATCAATGTCAAGCATAAATCCCGAGTGCTCTTGCTGTTCTTGCTCATCCTCTCCATCTTTGATTTGATTGGCAACCAGAAATTCCTTCCATGTCTTTCCCTTTTTCTGCACTTAAAATTCAATGAGAATTTTAATTAACTTGAAATGATACAAGCTTTTTTCCTCATTACCCTTTTGCTTTTGGATAGTTTTTGACATCTTGGTCAAGCCCTGCAAGAGGAAATATGGTAAACTAATGGTGCACTGCCCTTTTAAATGTAACAAGAGTTTGACGAGGTATAAATGGATTATGTTGTAACGACCCTCACATGTAACAAATTTTTGAATGATATACACCATTTCATCCCATGGATGCATCAGCCAACACCTAGGGACACCCTTCTTCCAGTTAATAGATGAAACCCTCGACCTGGACATGAATTGGGTCCATGATTTTTCCTTGAATTGTTTTGGTTTGAAGTATTTTTCTCCTTCCGGGCTGATCCCCAAGGATTGTGCTATGGTGTCTTCTGAGATCCTAAATGAGAAATTTCCTATCAATGCTTTCTCCCCATTAAATGTAAAGGAAAACTATTTAGTTACTTCCTCATTGCTCCCATTAAACTTCTCCAAGAAGGGTAGCCATTGTTTTCATCCTAAAATTGCAATACGGTCATCATGGTACTCAGAACTATCAAATTTGTTTGGCTCTACTCTATTAGTCATTTTGACAGAGAAACTCCTACTCTAACCCTCTATAATTTAACAAGGATCATTTGGTTTGTTACCTTTGTTTTTCGCTCCACACAACCGACCTGGTAGCGCCCTCTGTTCTTTGAGGTCAGCTTCTTCAATGGCGTAGGCAGCGACCGGATGACTATCCTTGAATTATGGCAGAGGTGGAAACTTTTGAGCCCAATTATTGTACTTTCCTTTCGTAGCACTTGTTGTTCTCGGCCTTTGTTTTTGAAATCACAACACTTGAATTGCTAGTATGGAACGCCCTTTTTACAACTAAGAATGAAATGGAATTTTAACAACCGACTTGACCCAATTTACTGTAATAATAACAGAGTGTATTCATATTTCAATGGAAAAGGAGTAACTGTACTTGGTTGTATGAGTAACATCATGAGAACGCCGTAAGCATGTATGGAGTACTGGAGTATAATAATGGATAGTTGTTTGCGTGAGTCGACTTGGTCAAACGATAATGTTATAACTTGGACGATTAAAAAACAATGAATGAAATCGTGTAACATTTGGCTTTCCAATAGTTCACCACCTGTCCCTTGCTCATTAGTACTTGGCAAAATAGGGAGATATTGGACCGATAGTAAGGTTTGATGGCCGATGAGGAATTAATAACAAGGTTGGGAGGGTGGTATAATAGAGGATTTAAAAATCGTAGGAGGAGTATGGGGATAGGCTAGAGTGTTGGGAAATGATAGGAATTAGGAATATGACAAGGGCGATGGATATATAGGTGTTTTCAAAACTGATGATAAGCAGTCATAGTCATCACATTTAACACTAAAATAATCTAAGAATTTAAATGTTAAAAATAAAAATTACAACAATACATCACACTTTTATTGGTTGATCAAGGGTTGAGTTGGCATGCATAGGTAGGACTAGTCTTTCTTGTTCAAATATGACTAATCTTTTTTGTCCATAACAGGTCCCTCTGAGATGAATTTGGATACAACAGGTCCCTCTGAGATCTGGAGAATGTTTGTGTAGCTTCTTTGAAATCTGGAAAAGAACTATGTGTGTGCAGCTTCCTTGATCTTTGGTGTTTGATGGAGCCTCGGTGATAAGCAACCATTGAATCTTTGTTGAAACTTTGTTGAAGCTTTATTGAAGTAGCTTGAGATAGCAGTCTATAACAGGTCCCTTTGATGTTTGTTGAACAGGTCCCTCTAATGTTGGTGCTAGTAACATGGTCTTCTGAACAGGTCCCACTGGATAGTGCTTACACAAGTCCCTCTAATTAGAACAAAGACAAAAACAACTACTTTATTGAAATACTGAAGTGCTGAAACAAACTCTTTGAGAATTTACAATGAGGAGATAAACTCTTTGAGAATTTACAATGAGGAGATGAGATAAGAAAAACAAAAATGTTGATGCTTCTCCCCCACTAAAGCTTTGACTTGTCCTCAAGTCATTATTGAATCGATGAATCAACAGGAAACAAAAAGAACAAGGAATTCTTACTGGCCAAAGAATTGGTTTTCAAGTAAGAATTCTGGTTTAGAGTGTGCCAGAGTATGGTTTTCACATCTAAACCATTATTATTATTTTTTTTAACTTTCTTCTTATTTTTTTGTTTGTTTGTTTGTTTGTTTGTTTACTTGTTTTTTTTTTAATTTCTAAATTGAAATGAAATGAGCTAAGGTAGAGATACTACAACTGAAGGCTACAATATCTCAACCTCCCTTTGCTAAGATATAGTTTGAAGAAAATACTCCTTGGTGATGGGCTTATGATAGAGTTTCAACCTATGGCCATTGACAAGAAAGGGGTGACCTTCTCCATCAATGGTAATAAGCTTGACTGACCTATTCTCATAAACTTGAACTATTCCATATGGGCCCATCCAATGTGTGGTAAATTTGGCTTTATGATCTCTGAATTTAGAGTCAAAGAGTAAATCCCAGTCTCCTTCTTTGAACTATTTCTTTTTGATATGTGCATCATGCCACTGCTTCCTTTGTTTTTGCATTAGGAGTGTTGTCTCCTCTACTTGCTGCCTCATTTCATCCAGCTGGTTCAACTGATGAATTATTTCTTGTTGTGCTTCATTAAGATCAATTCCCAAATCTGCAGCCATCTTAAAAGTATGTATTTCAAACTCAATAGGAAGAATTACCTCTTTGCCATACACCAATTGATATGGTGTAAATCATGTAGTATTCTTCCACGTGATTCTATAAGCCCAGAGTGCATCTTTGAGCTTCTCTTCCCAATTCTTTCTGTTCATTGCTACGGTCTTAGTCATAAGTCCTTCCAATGTTTTATTTGTGGATTCCACCTAGCCATTGGCCTGTGGATGGTAAGGTGTACTTCTTCTGTGCTCGATTTGATATTTTTCTGTGATGCCCTTAACTAACTTTGAAGTAAACTGAGTACCTTGATCTGTTACTATCTCCCTTGGTACTCCATACCTTACAAAAATTTCTTCTAAAAGGAAGTTTACCACTGTTTGTTCAGTTTCCCGAACTAGTGCTTTGGCTTTAGCCCATTTTGTCATGTAATCAGTACATACTAGGATGTACTTCTTACCATTGGAAGTTGGATTAATGGGTCCTATGAAATCTAGAGCCCATTTTTCAAATGGCTCTAGGTGTATTTGAGGCTGAAGAGGCATTTCATTTGTAGCTATTGGCCTACCCATTCTTTGACAACTATCACAACTCTTCACGTACTTCTTGGAATCATTAAAAATAGATGGCTAGTAGTATCCAAGACTAAGAATCTTGAATGATGTTTGTTTAGTTGCAAAATTCCCACCACACGGTTCATCATGGCAAGATTTTAAAATATCAATTATTTCATCATTTCTTACACATCATCTAATAATCATATCATAACCAGTGTAAAATAAATCGCCATTAACCCATGAGTATCAAGCACTTTGTTTGATTAGCCTCTTCTTTTCCTTTGGAGTAAAATGTGGAGGTGTTCTTCCTGTGGACAAATAATTGGCCAAGTCAACACACCAAGGATTCACTATTGAAATTGCAAACAAATGTTCATCTGGAAAAGAATCTTCAACCGGAACAACCTCACCTTGATTTTTCAGTCTAGAAAGAAAATCTGCCACCTGATTCTCCTTACCTGGTCTATCTAACACTGTGATGTTAAATTCCTGTAAAAATAACAACCATCTGGTAACTTTGCCACTAGTTACTAGTTTATTCATCAAATTCTTAATGACAGAATGGTCAGTATGTACAAAAACCTCATAACCAGTTATATAATGTCAGAATTTATTCACATCATGTATGATTGCAAGCATTTCTTTTTCTGTGACTGTGTAGTTTGATTCTGTAGGTGTTAGATTTTTACTAATGAAATAGATGGCATAATGACAAGAATCCTCTTTTTGGCCTAATGAGGCACCTACTACAGTATCAGATGCATCTGTAAAGATGTGAAATGGTAGGTTCCAGTTAGGTCCTTTTAAGACTGGTGTGTTTGATAACTTTTCTTTGAGTGTGTCAAATGCTTGCTGACAATTATCATTCCAGTTAAAAGGTACATATTTGGCTAGAAGCTTAAACAAAGATAAAGCTATTCTACTAAAATGTTCAATAAACCTTCTGTAATAGCTTTCATACCCAAGAAAAAATCTTACCTCTTTTTGAGTCTTCGGAATTGGCAAATCGACAATGATCTAGATTTTTGATGGATCAACTTTAATGCCTTGAGAAGAAATATAGTGTCCTAATACTATCCCTTCATTTGACATCATAAAACACTTTTCGTTGCTCAGGGACAGATTACCTTCATTACATCTCTTCAAAACTTTTTCAAGATTCGTTAATGCATGCTGAAATGAATCACCATACACTGAAAAATCATCCATATAAACTTCAACACAATCATGAACTAAATCAGAAAAAATAGCTAATACAGCTCTCTGAAATGTAGCTGGAGCATTGCAAAGTCGAAATGGAAAAACATTATAAGCATAGGTGCCCCAAGGACAAGTAAAAGTGGTTTTGTCCCGGTCCTCTAAGGCTATCCTGATCTGGTTGTAGCCACTGAAACCGTCAAGAAAAGAGAATGATGATTTCCTAGCTAATGTGTCTAGCACTTGGTCAATAAATGGTAGTGGGAAATAGTATTTGAGGTTTGCTTTGTTCAATTGCCTGTAGTCAACACAAATCCTCCACTTACCATTTTTCTCGGGCACTACTACCAATGGCGATACCCACTGACTATTAGAGATAGGATAGATAAAATTGACTTTCAACAGTTTTTGTAATTCCTCTCTAACAATATCCTTAAGCATGGGGTTCATTCGTCTCTCTGGTTGCCTCACTGGTTTGGTATTACTATCGGTATAAATATGGTGAGTGCATGTTTTAGGGTGAATTCTGTACATATCGGTGTAGTCCCAAGCAAATTCTTTCTGGTATTTTCTCAATAATTCAATCAATTTCTCTTCTTGAGATGAGTCTAGGTGAGTGCCAATATTCAAATTTTTTCCTGGACTAATCTCTATGGTCTTCCTCTGTGTGTTGGTGATAGATTGGATAGGAAAAATGTTGTGAAATGTTGTTTCCAAAGAATGATTGGTGCATGTTTCTTGAAAATTTTGTGCCAAAAGTTCATCTGCAGCATGGTATTGGTCATTCCTCAATTCTTCGGAAACATCAGGTTGAGAGAGGAACAATTCTACCAAATCATCATTATTATGTTCTTGAAAATCATAGATTTGGTTGATGCTGAAAACATATTGAACTTCTACCTTATCATTGTATTTATCATCAAGCCATAAATTGTGTACTACTGTTGGTGATTGTGCTGATGGGTAAAGAGTGAGTTGTTTTCTTTCAGTACCTCGTGAAATGATCATATTACCTGATCTACATCCTATGAATGCATCAGAAGTTGCTAACCATGGTCTACCAAGAATGATAGGGTGTCCTCCGAAATTGGATTTTGGCTGGAGAACTAAAAAGTCCACTCGATACTCCCAAGAGTCCAGTGAAACAATTATGTCCTCCAAAATCCCTTCAGGAATCACTTTAGACCTATCAGCGAGTTCTAGAACAATTGTTGTGTGCTGCAAGTTTGTGAGCTGTAGTGTTTTCATAGTTTCAAGAGTCATCACATTTATTACGGCCCCAAGATCAATTAAGGTGTTTTCAATATGTATGTTGTTAATGATTGTAGTGACTCTGGGAATACGAGGATCAACATACTTTTCCATTGAAGTGGTGTTTGTCATAAGGCCAGCTAAATGTCTGATAACATGAATGGTTTGTGGATAAACTCTTTTCCTAGTAGGCTTCTTAAGGCACAATTCTTTGATGGCTTTAGTATATATGGGAATGTCTTTTATGGCTTTAGTATATATGGGAATGTCTTTTATGGCTTGTAGTAGCGGAATTCTTATATAGACATTCTTTAGCTCATCTAAAACATCAAACTGTGGTATAGACATGGGAATTTTTGTTTGGACCAATCGGTCTGGAAAAGGTTTTGGATGCAACGATTGCATTTGTTTGTGTTTGATGTCATCATTTGGTTTCCTTTGAATGGGAGTTTCATTTTTATTTTCTTCGTTTTTTCCTTGTTTTTCAACTGCTGGAGATTCTTTGTGAAGTACCTTACCAGACCTCAAATTGATATTTTGCAAGGGTAATGTGGGATATGAGTGTCCCTCATCTACATTGTAAGTCTGTCTCTCTGCTCTGTTATTTGGATTTGGTACAGGTTGAGTAGGGATTTGAGTAGGTCTAGGAGGTTGTGGGTTAGATGGAAGTTGTAATTGTGGTGGATTTATTGGTGGAGGAGCAGGCAATGCTTGTTGAGTGGGTTGGGGTTGATGTGGGTAAACAACTTGCTACTGAGGATATTGTTGATATGATTGAGGATATGGCGAATATGGCTGATGATATTGTTGATATGGCTGTGAATATGGTTGTTATGGTTGAGGTTATTGTTGATATTGTTGGGAGTATTGCTGAGATGGTCTCCATTATTGTTGTGGGTAATTTGGTGCTGCCATGGCATGGGTACATTCCATGAATTCTGAGCATACATTTGATCATGTCTAGGAAATTGTAAATTCTGGTTTGGGAACATACCTTGAGGTGGAGGCCTTGGCTGGCATGGTCTCTTTGCGCCCATAAAATACACATTCTCCATATCTATATTCGCTGCCACAATACAATTCTGCAAAACCTTTACTTTAGAGCAATGAAATATATCATGATTTTCAATACAAAAGGCACAAACTTGAATATTTTCTAATGGGAAATCTTTTAAGGCATGTTTCTTCCGGCATTTTGGAAAAACGATAGCCATCATCTGATCTTCCTCCTCTTGTCTTTAATTAGCTTTAAGAGTGTCAATTTGAGTTCCCAATGTACTCAACAAATCTGTTTTGAATTCCTCTAACAAATTTCCTATTTCAGCTCGTGTGACACTTGCTGAGGCAAATTTTATGGATTTGGATGATATGGTTCTCTTTTCGATTTTGGCTTTGCTCCTAGATTCTTTTCACATAGATCAACAATATCTTCGAAAGGTAAGGTGGAAATATCACCTTTGCCCATCAAATTAAGATCCTCTAATTATTCCTCTCGAATTCCCTTCAAAAATATTGTACTAATGAGATCAAGACTCATGGATCGATGTTTTGATTTTTGTAAATTGTAAGCAAATCGTTCCAAGTACTCTTCTAAACTTTCATCCTCTTGTTTATTCATCCTAAAGATATCATCTATAGAATCCTTTGATCTGCAATAGGGTTGGTATTTCCTTAGGAATATTCTTCTCATGCCATCCCAATCAGTTATTGCATGCTCACCAAGTCCCATGAACCATCTTAGTGCTGATTCCTTTAATCTTGCTGGGAAGAGTTTAAGCCTATGGGCATCATCTGTGTAACCATATGTTCGACATACAATGTCAAACTCAAACAAGAATGAATCTGGGTATTTTGAAGCCATGCCATAAAAGTTTGGTAACACAGAAGGAGGTATGTTTTTCATTCTTATTTCCTCATCCCGATTGTCTTCTAGTTCGTGGATAGGAAATTTAAAGGTTGACTCTTCCTCCTCTCCTTGATCGTGTTGTTTTTCAGGAGTGGGTCTTCTTGCTGATCCTCCTCCTTCCTCAGCCATTTTTATAGATTCTTCTGGTGATTTGATCGCTTGTTCAGTATCACTCGTTCCAAAGAGTTTTTCTAGAGATTGTGGAGTTATTTTCCTGCTTTCTCTCTTTGTAGAATATTCAAGGAGATGTTTCTTCTGAGATTCGTGTGCCAATAGGATTTGTCTCTCAATAAGTGTAAGTCTTTGGCCTGATTTCTGTTTATCCTCTAATTTTTGTATGGTGATTTCCTCAGCTGGTGTTGTGTGTTCAGTTTTTCCCAAAGGGTCTACTCCTGGTGATAGGTTAGTTTTTCGATGGGGGGTTTTTGTGAACCTACCTCTATTATCTCTAGATCTAGGCGTAAGCAAACATGACTTCTAAAGTGATAATCAAATCTATGTTGTGCTTTTGTTTGTTTTTGTTTATTTAAACTTTTTTTATATTTTGATTTTTTTTTCGAAATCCTCTAACTACGCCTCCCTGACAACGACGCCAAAATGTAGTGGCCAATCTAGGGTGCTAGATTAGACTAGATTTATTATCAACCACGGTAAGTAAACTTCGAGGAACGTGTCTAAAGTCTATAGGCATAAAGGATTCCTAACTAAGTGTTTATTGTGATAGGCTACAATACTCCTTTACAAAAGGTTAAGATATGTTTCCTCTCACCTTAACACTCAGATCACCTAATTTATCTAATTGTACTAAAGGTACAATGTATTGCTAGACTGAGATTTTAATCCTCTTACAAGGATGCTATGCACAAAAACTCTGTCTAGTTAACACTTAAGCATTCATGAAAAATTAAAAGCACACTGTATTTTAAATGCATGAAAATAGAGTCTATGGAGATGCTTTAAAATATAACGATGGATCAAATCTCTAACAAGATATGGTTCAATGATCTAATGATAAAATCTTCAAGCTATCACCATAAATACCATTTTCGAGAATTTCTAATCAAATCGACAAAATCATAGCCATGGAAATAACACTAAACACTATACACACTATTCAAATTCAAAAACTGCTAAGGAAATGAAATTAATAGTATACCAATCCACGCAATGCCCATCCACGCTTCAATGGAACAATGAAGTAAACTCAAGCAACAAGAGTATTAACGCATAAACGCTATTAGATTAACATGGTCACTGTAATTAAGTTCTGAAGGTTGCAATCACATACAAGAGTTCTGTTCTCAAACAATACACAAAGATAATAATCGTAACTGCTTTTGAAAGAAAAATAATACATAGTCTTTATCTGCTTGTCCTTATCTGAATCGAATGTACATTCATTAAGAAAATGTTTCTTCTTTTACAATGGATTGATTTTTGGCCATCTCTAATCTAAAACGATTTCCAAAAACAAAACGAAACCAGTTTGGGAAACCATGGCTTTTTACTACCTTTGTAACCAAAAGGCTGGGGTTTGACCAGCGTTGACTGCATAACCATGAGCTTTTGATTTGCTGTAGAATCAATTTTTCACCATGCATGTACATTCCAGGTCTCGTTCCCATCCATTGCTTTGGCTTTCCTGTCATGCCACGTGTCAGATGATAAACCATTTACAGGATGTTATAACTTCTTGTAATCTTTTTGTTGAAAATTATTAATTTCTAACATAAAAAATCATAAATTAACTTTAATGTAAACTAACAACTATAATGCTATTAATTAATCAATTTCGATTGATATAAGGGGTCTATGGAGGAAACATATAGACAAATGATGGTGTTTCTAGAAGAAAAGGATGGTAATGAAATGGTACCAACATGGAGCATACTGCATCTATTGCTCCACAGGTTTTTGCAACGGTTGCAAGGATTGCCCCTCAGTTGTTGCAGTTGACCTTGCTACAAGGTCGTTTTCCCTTGCTATTGCGTGGATAGCTCTGGCTGCAACAAAGGTTGCCCTTGCTGTAACAAAGGTTTCCTTTATTGTTGTAGAGGTTGTCCTTACTATTGCAAGGGTACTTGAATAGTCCCTCGAAAATTTTTGAACTAAATCGGGCCATAGCCACAGTGGAAATTGGATGAGCCAAGCTAAACGTACTGGCAAGGTTGAAGGGTGTAAGGTGGATTAACTATTCCTTGGGAACCATATGGAAGGTAAAGAGTTTGGTATTGGACTTGAGCATCATAAGGCTGCTGATAATAGACATTGCTTGACCCAAAAAGACCAATGATATTTTGAACTTGCTGGTACTGGACATTTCTTGACCCAGCAGGACCAACCGGGTTTCGAATAATCCAAAAGAAGGTTGGTTCACACCAAGCATGTGAACCTACGAGCCACTCACATTGGTGGAAACTTACAGTATAGAAACATTCAGATTCTCCCCCCTAGGTGGTGGCACATCTTGGCCATTGATCAGAGGTATTGAGGGCATGATAGAGAACACCGATTGAGCTAGATGGTAACTGGGACAGATGATAAAAGAGGGCTCAAAATGGAGGATTGCACTGAGATTCAGGTAACAACATGTTGGGAGGTCGAGTTCCCAATGAATGGACCTATAGTATACATGGCCCCAGATGCCCAAAAATGGTTATGGTAAAGTGACGATGCACTAGGTGTACCAGAAACCAATTTTTCCAAGGATACATAATTAAGTAGCAATTCCTAATACATATTGATGGGAATGCTCCCTATATAGGGGAAACCTTCACGATGAAATGTATATTCTTCCTCCTCGACAGTTTGTGGAGTAGAAAATTCTTACTCATCTGGAGAGGTGTCTGGAGCATCACCTGGGGATTCCATATCTTAGAGAAAACGATGGCGAACAACCAAAGAAGTACAAGGGGATAATTCCAAAGGAATACCCAACTAATTTTATTGATTTTACTGATGCTAAGGTGATATCACAACAGGGTCAAATAAAGGATTCGAAGGATAGATCACCAGTCCAATTTGACTGTCAGTGGTCAGCGAACTCTTAGGAGTTTGAATGGGATTGTCCAGATACTCTGGGCCAAAATCAGCAGGTGACCCAGTATCCGAAGTAGGTGGAGGATGTGATGACAAAGTTTGAATGCTCAGAACAATTCCAAGTTCAACACCTTGGTCCTCGAATGACTCTGGTAATTCAGGAAATGGCTCCTCAAATAATCTTTCAAACGAAGGAGAGGAAGAGGAACTAGGTGAACAAGATGGTTCAACCGTGATGAGCTTATCTTAGTTAACAAGAAAAGAGAGAGATAAACTTCAAGGCTTTAAAATTTTGTTTAATGGAAACTCACGATTTGGTCCAAAAAGACTAACAGGATGTTATAATATTGTGGGCAATCAATTTATTAAGACGCATAAATACATTGGTGCTCTTTCATGTTTTAAGATTCGAGAAAGAAACAAAGATGACTCTATCACTTTCGATTGGAAACGAGCTCAAAAGGATAAACACTCGAATGATATTTTGATTTTACTGAGTCAAAACGATCAAATGACTGCTCTGGATGGTCTAGGTAAAAAGGATTACCAGGCAACAGTGAACTCTAGAATACCTCCCGACGAACCGAGAAGTACGGGCAGGCAATCTCCTAGAATGTTGTGTTTAGTGTATCACGTTTGCAAGGCAGCTGACTCAGCTTCCTATGGATAAAGAATTTCATCCTAGAGGGGTCCCCCATTATATACTCAATGGTAGGGGGAGCACAAATCTGTGCTAGCGTTGTCTAATGTCGAAGCTAGTGACAACTACTAGGTTTAAAGACGTCAAAATGTGTCTCTAGCCTAGACCTTCTAGATGTGATCATGAGATTTCAAATGTGCCTTAGTTTAATTGAGTTCATTTTTAAAGTTTATCTTGAGTTCTGTCTGAGTGTTCATGCCTCAGTGATGTGACTCGAAAAACCCTAAATGCAGCTAAATGAGACAAGACCCTTTCAATTCGATGAATTGTCTATACTAGAGAGGGTAGAAAACACACAATCAAATGCAAGCAACTAAGAAACTGAAAGCAAAATGATTTTTCACTACTTCACTTTTTGAGAAAATAAACTAATGAAAAATACATTCCAATTCCTAATTTCCTAACAAGTATATTTCTAACAGTCTTTCCAAAAGAAAAATGAGTTATTTTTCTTTTCAAATGCCAATGTAATCCTAGTATTTAATGATGCCAACTACCGTAGCAAACTAATGTAGCAAACTAGAATTTCATACTTTTCATGAAATGACGAAATTTGTTTTTTGCATAAAACACTTCAATGAACAAGTTTTTTGGGACAATTAGGTCTTTAAGCAAATGAAAACACAAAAACAAAATCTCTTTCAGACTAGTGAAACACTAACTTTACCAAAAACAAGACAAGCAATGTGATCCATGACGGAAAAGAAACGTTTAGACAAGAAAAAGAAAACTTTTCAAACTTGTGGAATGGAGGTCAAAGCCGTAGAAGGACCATAAATGAAATACAAGGAGTAAATGCACCAACAACTCAACTCACTAAGTTCACAATCAGGTGAATGGATGACAATCTGGATGCCCTAGTGCCACTAACCATCTAATGACCCAAGAAATCAAGCGAAAGTATGACAAATCAATAAGCAAACAAATGAAATGAAAAGAAACTTTCTAGTCAGGGAGAAAATGGTCTAAAAGGCTTATGGGTTTGAAATCATGAAAGCAAAACATACTAGCGAAGATTTTGGACAAGCCATAATCTTCACTTACAGGCATCGGTGTGACTGCCTAACTAACAACAAGAACCAAAAGGAGTTCGGCGCAACTTTTTTTCAACATATTGCGCTAATTGGCATGACTGTCACTGAATTAAGAGTGTTGAGTGAGGAAGCTAAGAAAAAACTAAAAAAAAATTAAAGTTGGGACCAAATTTGCTACTATGAATTTCAAACTCAGACCAGTAAGCAAAGGAAAATAGATAGAACCAAACGGAAAAAGTGGAACTAGAAAAGTTCACACAAAACCATGAAATCTCAAACAAACAAATAGGAGGATTGGTTCCCCAATATGGTCGCCAATTTGTGGTGAAGTAAAATTATGAGTGCAGACAAAAACAATTCCTCTAGCCCGATGATGGGTATAGCCATAACCAATACATTCTATGGAATATTTCCTTAGGTTATAACCAATTAACAGGGCCTACCTATTACTATGCTTATCCCATTTGGTGATGAACTTTCTTGCTCATTCCAACTATCTCTAATTTCCTTCTTCGCACACTTGAAACAAGTAAACAACATCAAACAACAACCGTGATAATAGACAAATTGTAATTTAACCTAATTAACAAGTCAAGAAACATTAATCCTTGAACATGTAAGATGACACATCACGTAGGAAATCAATCGATCGTTGCATATATATTGAATCAAGAAGAGATTACAACCATTGTCTTGGCGTTGTCATTCTCCTCTAACAAAACAAGGTTCCCACACACTTCCGTTAGCATTCCATGATGGCCTCAACAATGACATTTTTAAGGCTCTTCCTTTTATGCTTCACACTAAACCAAATTCATGCTTCTCCTTGACAAAACTAGAGAGATACAACTATGAATAGTTTTTTGTTTACTCCAAACTTAATTAGCACTAGCACACCAATCTTAACACTACAACACTAGCTTGTGCTTGGGAAAAAGGGAGGTTTATATAGCATGAATGGATGGGAAATAGATCCTCCTCTCATGGGAGAAGGTCATATCTCTTTAGGTAGTTCCATCCTTACAGGGGAAAGGATCCCAAACTGACATACTCGACCCCATCCGGCCAAACCATTTACCAAAATTTCATTACGAAGCTTCTAGAGCTGGAAACTTTGGATCCTTATTTAAAAACTTTGCATAAGATTACCACCGCAACTGGAACAAAGCTCAGTCACTCCATTCGGCGCTAGGGATAATGTTAATTCTGGCATATCAATGCAAGGAGGAGAAGGTTCATTAGTGTCTGTCTTGTAAATTGGGAAAAACAGGAGATTTTGAAGAAATGGTGCAAGAGGGAATTGTTCTGTTGATGAAGAGGGACAAAATGGGAGTTTCTTCATGAAGGGAAAGCATGTAGTGTTCACTGTACAGGTCCTCCAGGATCTAGGAATGGGGAGTACAGGGACAGTGAGAAAATGTTGTGTAACACTAGAGATTCTCCAAACTAAAAAATTTCACCTCTAATGCAACTAAAAAAGCTAAAATAATGCAAGATAAATGTTAGACCATATACCGAGAACAAACAACATGTTGAATGGTCGCATGGATTTCTTGCAATTGACTGGGGAAGATTTTCTCCTCTTTCACTCCAGAACACTCTCACAACACTCAAATAGTGAAAATGAATGGTCCAAAACCTTCTTGTAGTCACTGTGGAGGTATGAATCACCTTAGTTAGTCATTGAAATAGACATTTTTCATTTCCTATGTTGTTTATCATACGCCATTTCAATATTCTTCCAATATTACTCATGCTTTGATGAAGAGGTTTCAGTGTTGAATTGTAGAAATGACCATGTTCGATTCACTATGAGCGCTTTCTTTTATGGGATCTTTTCTCACTCTTGAATTGAAAAATCCCTGAGTTTTCGTCATCAGGCTCGTAAAAGTCCTACGACAACAATATTAGCACTTTCTTTTTTGGAACTCTTTCTTGCTCTTAATTGAAAAATCCCTGAGTTTTTCCCTTCTTTGGGCTCGTTAAATCTACAAAGAAGGCATGAGCAGTTCATTTATCTCTTTTTCCTCACTCATTAAATTGAGAAATTTACCTCAAGTCTTCTTCATTTGACTCATTAAAATTTGATGAAGATCTATTTAGTTTGTCGTCTTGTGACTCATTAAAATTTCATGACAAATATCAAGTTAACTTCGTCCCATCATACTCTTAAGAAAATGAGGCAAGCATTTATTGAGAATAGGTTTATCACTTTATCCAGACTCATTAGACGAACTTATGGAAAAGGAACCATGTCAGAAATACTATTAAATTTTTGTCGCACCTGGTTAATAACTATGACAAAGGGACCCCCTTGGAGTTTCTCTTTACGATCGTTTCAGACTCTCTTAATATGAAAAGATCACCGATTTTACCATCTAGACTTGCTAAACTTAATCTGATGGGGAAAATTGGACAACACAATTACTTTATGTCAGTATTTTGGATAGGTTTTTTTTGCAGCAGTAGTCCCCTTGAACATGGCACTCCCTCAGTAAAACCTTCTTTTTGTTGACCTCTCAAAATGAAACTTACCATCCTATGAGTTTATCCAATATACTTCGTTGTTCTTGCATCCCTGTATCCTAACACTCTTTGGTGTTCATGAGTCTAGAGTTGTCTGGTTAAAACCTTTGTGTCCTGCCTTCTATTATTCAAGGGATCCCTTTATCCTCTGTTTCCTATATCAAACCATCAATCATATACTTACATCATGCCCTCTGTCGATTTGACACATTGCTCAAAATTTTTCTTTAAAAAACGATCATTCTTGTCTCATTTTTTGTCAATTGATGTAGGGCACATTATTGCCTACCATTCGACAGATATCTTCCTATCAACTTCAACACTCTATCTAGGAAGAAAATCCATAAACATATCAGTGCCTTGGAAATTGCAAACATTAATGGAAATTTACCTTATGTTTGATCAAGTGTTTTCATTATTGGCTCTTGATTGAATGATTCTACGAGTGTCCAACAACAACATCATTATTCACACTCTCCAGATTGTACTACGCATCTTGGAGACCATCATCATTATCTATGGCCATCCTCACATTTGTTAACAATTTTCATTATTGACTAGTAATAAAATGATTTCATACATGTTATACCTCAACACCTTTATTCAGATGTGTCGAAATATGTTGTTAAGATGAAGCAGTGATCAAGACCTTCGGTAGAGGCTTACACCACTCAGCCTTATTTCCTCTCCCAAGCTACGTACATTATTTTTTGGAGACAACTCGTCAGGATGATCCTATTATGACATAAGTTCCACATTGTTCTTAATGGTGGACATGATCATCATATCTCTTTGTTGAGAAATCACTTTGACATAGCTACTGTGCATGGGAATGCTCGACTCAGGACATGATTTTAGATTTTACATATGTGGTTGTATCAGGTTTCTCATAGTCCTGAATCTCTGATCCTCTCTCTCTTTTTCCAACATAGAATTTCTAAAATATTCCGGTGATCATCTTCACTTCTGATCTCACACTTTAGGGGGCATCTGTTATACAGGAAAATGACCTCCTCATCAGCGCAGAGGAGAAAGTCATTTTGATTGAAAAATTGACCAAGTTCACAATCGTGTTTTTCAGGTTAACGCTCCCCAGGAACTAGCAAGGAGCGTTATAACGCTCCTCAACCATGAACGAGGTGCGTTAGTGCCTAGGGTAACTCTCTATATTTCCTTAGGGATAGCGTTAGTCAGGTTTGGTGAGTTTTTGGAGGTCAAAGGAGCGGGTTGACTGAATAATATCATACAATTTTCTCATACGTTTACCCAAAAAGCAGGAAACATCCAGATTCAACCTATTTGAGGATATTACTATTCCTAACGGAGTCTAATGAACATGAAAAGAACAATAAAGCATGGAAAGATCCCAATTTTTTCCAAAGGGAGCTCATGAAAGAGTTGGCAAGGTTTAGCCTCTCATTCTATATATTTGAGGCTTGGGACATTATGAAAAATGTCGAAAGAATTGAAAGGATGACCTATTGACTGTCGAAGCTTTGCATTAGAAATTGGTTCACCAAGAGGTTAAGAATAGAGGGAGAGGGAGAGGATATGGAGGAGTAATGGAAGCTTGATGCAACTGATGGTTGTAATCACTCTTTATTATCATTAATATAGACCTGCAGTTGTGTTGTCTGCCCCATGGTGTTGATGTTGTGATTCATTTACATGCTTATGCAATACCATTGATTATGAGTAGCTTAGTTCTGTGTAGTTAGATATCCTTATGTATTATTGTTTTGATTATCAAGGTTATATGTTGTAGTATTACTTCTCATCTTTTCTATGTCCAGGTATTGATCTAGGAGCTAGCTGAGAGGTCTTCCACTCCACTACTTTGGGTTCCCCGCAACACTACACCAAGATGTGAGGTAAAACTCTTCCTTCTTGTTTTGATTATCATTTCATTGATATGGATATGTTCATGTCTCTTTGTGCTAGTTGAAGCTAATATGATATGTCTTCCAAGGATCTCAGGAAGATCCTTGAGGGTATTTCCACCACAATCACCCATGCATTAATCCCTATAGCACACATGCAGAACATGGCTAATGGTCCAACATATTCCTATATTTTGCAATGACATGAGAGGGAAAAAATGACAGGGTTTATAGAAAGAGGGTCATAGGGAGACTAACCAATTCCAAAACTCGATCATAACCCTAATGAATTGAGGCAAGCATGGGGAACCTGAAATTTTCTGAAGTACCTTAAAATTTTGGGTGTTCTTGTAGTGGCTACAACAACACCCCTTTTTTACCTAGGATTTTTTTTACAAAATAGGAAAATTATTTTCTTTTTCCCTCTCTAAGAATACATTTCTATCTATCTATGCTTTATCCTTATTTTTCCATCTCGTAGAACATTTCTCTCTGGTTATATTGTTTCTTATCTTTCCACCCAACATAACATTTCTCTCTTTCTATGTTGTTTCTTGGTCGCAGACTTCCTCCCTAGAATATTGGAGAATTATAGAAGGTTGCAACTATGACCACTATCACTTTCCTCTTTTTTTTCCACTTGGACTTAACCACTTATATATATGCTAGATGCCTTTTCAGTTTAGTAAGATAATGGTTGTGGATGGTTTATTTTTAAGGATTTTCTTTATTCCTATGGTCCTAATCAAAACTACAGATTTATAATACATTCAATTCTTGAAAAGGAAAGTAAGGTAAGATATCATGATCTTCTTTAATTTACTATTGTTAGTTACTATGTAAATGATAAAAACAAATCTATCTAAATTAATGTTCTACAAAGATAATTACCTCTACTCTTAAAATAATTACTTCTATTCAAAGATAAAATTCATAAAACAATCTAGATTAAGATCTACACACTGCAATTATCAATCTTAATTGAAATATTGAAACAAAAGGGGAAAGAATGTGATCTAAACAAATATACCTATTTATGAAAGGAGGGAGATTTATATACAATCCTATTTTAAAAAGCATGAAATGAATTGAAATCCACACAAAACAAATAAAAATATGATAATGCAATTCTGGAAAAATAATCAAATGAACTGAACTGAATACTAAGAAAATGAATGAACCTCAACTGTCTGCAGAGGTCCTCCACAAATTTTTTTTTTTATAACTCTATCTCAATAGTTAACTACACATGTGTTATAGACATTTTTGGGCACTTCAACCCCAATCGCAAATGTCCATAAACTGAGGGCTCTTAAGTCCCTAAAAGGGTTGCTTCACTGCCTAAAGGAACAAGGTCAACTGATTACATCATCTCCCAGAAGTTCTCCACTGAAAACTACTCAGAAATGGTCAAAATTGGACCATATGGAAAGCTCCATGCAGAGGGTGTGATACATGTCACATTCCCAATGTATAGGGCGTGATGCATACTGTTTTGCTCCTCTGTAGGGTGTGATGGTCGGGAACGGACAAATGGCAGGTACCAAAATGCGAGGTGGAAGATCATGGAATCTTCCAGAAGCTTCCTCTCTGACACTTGCCACTACATTTTTGACCATGGATGAGTAAGAGATCTTCATTCTCCAAGTGGAAACAGGAACTATCAGAGAGAAGACACTAATCAAGATCCCAAAAGATGACTCACCTCTTTGTAATCCTCTATATATGGATCCCTCTTCACAGAGATCCGGAGGCTGAAATTTTGTAACTTATAGAGAAGTGTTGTTGGTATTTTTGGGTACATTCACAGTGTTGGGTGATTTTGCTTTTCTTGAGGTGAAGAAGGGCTTCTTAGCTGCAGGATGATGCTGGGCTAGAGCTACTCATGGTTGTAATCTTCTTGCTACTTTTTATCTTAATAAAGTTATTCTTGTTTCCTTCTATATTCTGGTGTACTTGTTTATATATGCTTGTATATGGTTAATGTACATCTGATCCTACATTATTTATGAATTTAGATCCTTGTTTCTTGCATAGTAGTATGTTGTTGTGATTCTGCAGGTCCTTTTGAAGCTGAGCAGACAAAGAGCAAGTGGCAAAACTCTATCAAGAAGGAGAGGGAATCGCGTGCAAGACTCAGGTTGGCCCTCTTGGTTCTGCTCTCATCTATTTCATAAAAGGAATCAATAGTAGATTTTGATTGTTTGTTTCTAAGATAGCCATCCATCTTAGTGGGAATAGTAGCATCTGTGTGGACACTATTCCCGTATAACAAAATGGCGACTCCACTGGGGAACGACTAGATTACTTGTTAGCCTATCAATCCTTGTTTCTTTTATAAACATACAGACGGAGCCTGAAGTCAAGCAAGCTAGCCTTCGAACTGCATTTTTCATAAAAATGTAAAGTAGATCAATGATGCTTCAGTTAATCTCTGGGTTTTTGTTTATAAATTAAACAATAGATCTGCAAGCAATCTAATTGCCTTAAGTGGTGGCTTTAGTAACCTCTTAAATCACCCCTGTGTTTTACATACATTGATCTGTACTTATTCAGCTTAAACACTTAAACTAAACTACAAACTGTGAGTAAAATCTCGTTCAAATTCTCGCGCTGTAACCATCTAGCCTGTATGCATCGTACTTCGAAAATGGATTAGGTGCACTGCATACTGGGTTCACTATGTAACAGGTGCGATGGTCAGGGAGGACTGATTTTACCCTCCGACTGTGGATTTTTCTCACTATTTTCAGTCTTATTCAAGAATTGTTTCTGTCTGTAATCAGTGTGCTTCTGTGAATACCCCCTTCTCTAGCATTATTTCGCCTCCTTAGTGCAAAGAACTCTAAACATTTTTTTATGTATTGTGCGTCGTTTTAGTTCTCTTTTGCAAAAAGTAACATAGGCGAACTGTCATCTCTAGATCTGAAAGTGTCGTAGCTGTCATTTTCTATTTTAGAAAGCAATCCCATTGTTTTAGATAGTTGATTATACGGTTATTATTGCATAAGATTTGATTTACTAGTTTTAAAGTGTCGAAAAGCAATTTCCATTTCAAAATCGCAAAGTTTCTCTCTTTCTTTCACTTCGTTTTGAAAAATAATTTTATTGAGTACAATCGCTTTAAAAGTAATTGAGTTTTGCACATAGTTTTCTTAGTGTCATTTACACATTAAGAGAGCTGAAAACCAATACATGCATGTCCATTTGCATCTTGTATGCTTGGCTTGATTTAGGATTGTGCATATTAGCGTGTGCTCCGTGCTCTGTGAAGAAAAGATGCTTGACTTTCTTCCCCTTAGTAGCTAGGATTTTCATTGCTGAAAGAAGATAAAACGTCTGTTTATCATCTTAAACTGCATTTAGGAATTATACATACATCATGTGGTGAACCTGAAAGTAAAACTGCGAAGCAAGATCAACTTAAAATAAATCTCAATGAATCTAACAACGCTTTGGAACTTAACGCAACATCTATAGTTCTAGGCTAGAGACGTATTCCGACGTCATAAAGCCTGGTAACTATTTCTTTCAGTGCTAGTTGGGTGATTCCTCCACTCTGAGACAGCAAGTGCCAGTACGGACTTATGCTCCCACGTACCATCGCGTATATATTGGGAGACCACTATAGGCTGCATCATTTATCCTTAGGAAGCCGTGTCTGCCGCCGTATTGATCGTAATGCACCGAACACAGCATTCAGGAAGACTGACTGTCGTACCGTAAAACGTATTCTGCAATTTTATGATTGGTTTGGTCATCCTCTTTGCCTAGATCTCCAGAGAAGTCCATTTTTCTCCTTTTCAGACTCCTTAAAGGAAAAGGTCCTCTGAGCGCTTGTCACTTCAAGCTCAATAAAAATTGAAGGCGACTAGAGTCATCTTTTGTTTTTTCTCGACTCTTTAAAATTGAAAAAACAAGTTCTGTCAAAGCGTCTAAAATTCATTTAATTTGAAAAAAAAATTCCCTTTTATTTTGAGTTGATCAAGTAATCCGCAATAGTGGAATAAAGTCAATGAAAACCCCATCGTTCGCAGAGACTTACAAGTCAACCATTGTTGACTCTAGAAGTGAAGCCATTCTGGACGAAGCGAACTCGTTTAACCAGATCAAAGTCCCCTAGGTTGGTTGTGGCAAGCACTCCAACATCCTTAGAGACTCCAGTTACTCCGAACATTTCTGGAATCCCTGCCTCTACAGAAGAAATTCCGCAACAGTAACAGGACATTACAACTGATCCTAGTGTGACGGTTAACACTTCTATTCCTTAACCAGTTACATCTTCTTCGGCACGAGAAATATTTTACAGACCTGATAGTCTGCCTCTTCCTCTTGGATTGATTTCCATAGAAGAGATTGTGGAAGATCCTCCATCTAGCACTCCAACGCAACTTGGAGCTGGGATCACCCTATATCTTTCTTCATCAGAGAATATTCACCCGCCCTCGGAAGTTCCTGAAGAATCGCTGAGGAATCTTTTGGATGGAATTAATATGTCTGAACAACTGTCAACATCAAGGAATCTGTCACTTGACACAGCAACAACGAAAGTTCCTTTTGCTATTCTGACAATGTTCGTCGGCGTGCCATCTGTCCCAACCAGTTTTCAATCGCTGGATAGAGTCCATCTTGGGACTATTACGACAGTATGCAATGTTCCTGTTTGGTTGTCCGGAATTATATCTGGAATCTCTTACGTTGAGTCTCGACAAATTGATCCGTCACAAGGAGAATTTGGGCAAACTGGTCCCCAAAGGCAAATTATTTCTTTGAGCACTGGATTACCGTTGTATGGAGGGCCATATACCCTTTCATTGTCTTCCCTAGAAGGGAAACCATGCGTGAGTTCGCAACAAAATTTGGGTTATGCTGGAATCACAACTAGCGGTTGGGTACCAGTCCTGTCTCAACAACCAAGAGTTGTATGCTCGATACAACAAAGTTCACCTATGGAAAACATTCCCACTACGCCGGCTATTGTAGCTGTATCGCAAGTACAAGCATCACCAATTTTATGCCAACCTCAAATTTCGTAGGTTGCAATACAACAATCTCTTGTACCTTCAACACAACCACAATCACCCACTAGTGGAATGACACAGGTTCAAATGGGGAACACCAACCCCAATCTTGGTCAAACAATGAGTGTTGGACAATAGTCCATGGCTTCACAACCATGGCTGGTGCAATACCAACAACTGCAATTCCAGCAAGCTTACCAAGGATATGAGCAATAAGTCTTTGCAAGTAATGGGTAGCAGTATCAACCATATCATAATGGTTATGCACATCAACCTTACCAAATTTACCAACATCAAATGCATTATGCTGGTATGCAAAGACCGACTGCTCAAATGATTTCATATTATCCTGGGTATGCTCAACCAAGCCTAAATCAATAGTTGCACTTCGTGGCAACTCTAGAGTTACCAGATCTAAGTCGACTAATGAATGATCCAATTGCCTACGCCCCTTGGTGGCTGACGATCCCGCATAAACTTCCATCAGATATTCCTAAATTTAATGGAAATCTAGGCGAAGACCCATCGAATCATGTGATGACGTTTCATCTATGGTGTTCGTCAAACACTCTCAATGATGATTCGATTCGGCTTTGCCTCTTTCAGCACATGTTAATTGGTCCATCAATAAAGTGGTATATCGAACTACCTAGAGCTTCATTTGATAACTTCAGTACTGTAGCCACAACCTTTTTAACCCATTTTCAATTACCTATCAGGTACGAAACATGAACTGAGTTTCTCACCAATTTCAAACAAACGATAGCCACTCACATATCCGATCATACTCATGAGTGGCGGCGTTGTCGTAGAATGGTGAAAACATATGTTCCTGATCAGCTATTGGCTGAATGGTTTATTGAGTCACTGTTACCCGCTATTACAGAAGATGTGGCAAAGGGTGGATTCGTCACTCAAGAGCAAGTTATTGCTCATGCACAATATCTAGACTTGATCTATACTCAGTCTGGCTTTCTCTAAGATAAAATCCCTGACGCTCCTAGACCAGAATTCTCCATCCCTCCACCTCCTAAATCAAACAAAGACTCTTATGTTGGCAATGGTGTGATAGGCATGACAAGCACTAAAACCGCAAAGGCCAAATCCAAAAAAGCCCGCACGGTTTTGAGTCAAGATGCAAATGAGGAACTTCTACCCTTAGAAGTAAATGTTGTATCAACAGACAAAGGCAAAGAAACTAAGCAACCAGGAGGCAAGAAGAAAAAACAAGGGAAGAAGAAAAACCAGGGAGACTCATCTCCTAGGAAACGTTCTGCAAACCCTTGTGGGAATGCAAAACCCAAAAGTCCATGCAGTATATGTGACGAGGATCATTGGACCTGAGAATGTACATATAAATAAGAACTTAGAAAATTCTTCAAAAGTTTAAAAACTTCGATTGTGTTGACGGATTCGTTTCCAAACCCAGGAACAAATATGGTTGCTAGCGAAAATTCTTCTCGGTCCCAAGTTCTAATGTTGTGAGTCTTGAAGCAACTGAATGACACTCTTATAATGACAAGGAGTAAAGATTATGGGAATCCACAGATGTTGAACAACAAGGACAATGACCAACCTAGTAGTTCGACAATGACTTCAACAGAAGTCGTGCCACCCATCATTCCTGAATTAACAATAAAACCGCCAAAGGGAGTAGTACACAAATCGACGTTTAATCCTCGTGCCCGAGCAGCACAACACTATACTATAGTGGAGGATTTAGCTGAATTGCCATCCGCGATGTCGACTCTTGAAGTATTGGAAAATTGCCCCTCCCAAAAGTAGGATTTGTTGTCAGCAATAGGTGGGATTGACCCAATGGATTCCAATCTTGTATCTTTTAATCATAAAGGACATGACCCACAGTTGCTAGCTCAACCAGCTTCCCTCATTCAAGTGAAAGCCCTCAACAAAACTGTACATAGAACAATTATTGACGAGGGAGCATCCACATGTATCATGTTGATGAGTTGCTGGAAAACTCTAGGGTCTCCATCTTTGTCTCTATCGTCAACAACATTAAAAGCATTTTATGGACAAACGTACACCCCATATGGGATACTAAGTAACTTGCAAGTCGAACTGGGGAGCAAACCAGTAGAAATCGATGTTGAAATCATCGACAGAAATCTTGATTACAACATCTGACTGGGAAGACCCTGGATATATGCCATTGCAGCTGTTGTGTCGACCTACTTTAGGAAAATTGAATTTCCTTCCCAAGGAGGAATTACAATCATCGACCAACAAACTTTTCTCCACAACAGTTCGCAAGTTACGGGAAGCATTCCAATGATCCATGGAAGCCCTAGCATGATTCATAATATTGGAGTAGGCCTACTAAAAGACCGTACGTTAATTGGAACCTTTACCCTACCGCCTCCTACCAATTTGGCGGAAGTGGCTAATGTAGGAACTTGCAATATGATATCTTCCATTCAAAAGATGTCAGAAAATGATGTTAAGATGGATCATTCGCAGGTTTTGCCTCTAACCCCGCTAGAAATATTATAGCAATCAATTGTCTCAGCATGGGAGGCAAACCAACATCAACACCCGTCAAGCATTTGGATAGATAGATCTAAAGAATATGGCACCCCTTCAGATCCTTGGTTGCAAGTACACCTTACAGACGAAGGAATCATTCGACCGATGATGATCGATGGGGCACCATGGGAAGATCACCACCATCGTTCCCATCTTCTGACTTGTAAAGAAGATAATTCCGGCGACCTACAACATCCTTCAGTATTTGAATTTCTGACGAATACTGTAAACACAGTGGATTCCGAGAGAAACCTATCCAATATCGAAGAGACTATTGCCATAAACATCTCGACCAAAATAGATGTTGTAGAGAACATTCATGTTGGCAAATCTTGTTCTTCTTCCGAACTAGAAATATATAGTACTCTCTTTCACGAGTTTAGAGATGTCTTTTCTTGGTCATATGATTAAATTCCAGGTATGGACTCAAGAATAGTTGAACACGAGATTAAGATGTATCCAGATGTCAAATCGTTACAACACTGGCTAAGGCAAGTGCACCCCAAGGAAGCCATTGCCATCGAGGCGGAAGTCGAAAAACTCCTCCATGCTGGTTTCATTTACCCTGTTCCTCTAACCAATTGGGTATCTAATATTGTCCCTGTGATGAAAAAACAAGGAACGATTAGAGTGTGTGTTGATTACAGGGATGTAAATCAAGCTTGTCCAAAAGACAACTACCCTACACCCTTTACTAACCAGATTATTGATGAATGCGCCGGATGCATAATATTTTGATTCATGGATGGATTTTTCGGGTAATGAAATAGATATCCGCCCACAGGACCAATCAAAGACTGCATTCATTTGTCCGTGGGTCACATTCACATATCGCAATCTACCCTTTGGTTTGAAGAACGCAGGGGCAACTTTTCAGAGAGCAATGAACTATGCTTTCCATGACATCAAAAACATCATTCAACCTTATCTCGATGATCTCCCAGCTCATTCACGAAAGCGGACCGATCATCCATGCCATTTGAGAGCAATATTTCTACGTTGCCAACACTACAAGATAAGACTCAACCCGCACAAATGTGTGTTTTGGGTCAGTTCTGGTCGTTTACTTGGCTTCATTGTCTCAAAGGATGGGATTCGTCTTGACCCCTGGAAGGTTCAGGAAATCATCGATTTTCCTCCACCTTCAAGCCTGCTTTAGATTCAGAAACTCCAAGGGAAAGAAAATTTCCTCAGGAGGCCCATTCCAAATTATGCCGAACTAGATAAAGGTTATACGCATCTGTTGAAAAAGGATGTAACCTTCATTTGGGACTAGGTCGCACAAGCTTCCTTTGACGCTTTAAAGAAATCTCTAATACAAGTGTCATTAATGTATGCTCATGATTATCAAAAAAACTTTAACGTGTATCTGGCTGCAGTAGATACAACCATAGCAATGGTTTTAGTTCAAGAAGACAATGGAATTGAACATCCTATATATTATTTAAGCCGAAACTTAAATGATACGGAAATGAAATACTCCTAGGATGAAAAGCTAGCCCTCGCATCTGTTCAAGCAATACAGAGATTTCGACACTACATCCTGTTTAGGAAAACTACCATTTTGTCAGATTGCAACGCCATGACTTATATATTGTCACAACAGTTGCTGGGGGGCAAGTATTCGAAATGGATAGCGATTCTCCAAGAGTTTGATTTGGAATTTAAAATATCCAAGTCAAAGAAAGCCCTAGTATTCGTGGAGTTAATATGTGATCTCCCATCGTCGTCCAACGATGCAACATCTGAAGAAGCAATCATGGAAAAAAAATTGTTTCTGATAGCTTCAAGCGATTTGTGGTACAGAGATATAATCATTTATCTCCAGAAACAAACATATAGGTCTAATACCTCACGCTCCGAACAATGACGTACTCGATACCAAGCAAAATACTACGTGATCATTAGTGATACTCTTTACCATCGTGGTATCGATACAGTTCTGCGGAGGTGCCTCACCCTTGAGGAGGCCGAAAAAGTCCTAAATGACTGCCATTCAAGCACATGTGGGGGGCATCAATCTGGTTATGCTACGGCACAAAAAAATTTGCGAGCAGGATACTTCTGGCCAACAAGGTTCAATGATTGCATAACCGCAGTTAGAAGTTGTCATGCTTGCCAAATTTTCGATAGCAAAACCAGAAGACCACCCACACCGTTGCAACCAGTAGTAGTTGTTGGGCCATTCTCCAAATGGGGCATAGATTTCATGACATGTAACCCCACCTCGACCAGGGGGCATGGGTACATAATAGTCATGGTGGACTATTTTACCAAATGGGCCGAGGCAATGCCTACATTAAACAATAGCGGCGAAACAACTGCCCTTTTCTTTTTCAATCACGTAGTCTCCAGATTCGGCATTCCACAAGCCATAGTCATAGATCATGGATTGCATTTTTGCAATCACATGATGGTTGAGTTGTCTACCAAATTAGGACTGTCCCACGATAGCTCTACTCCATACTATCTGCAAGCTAACGGACAAGTTGAAGCAATCAACAAAGTCCCAAAGCGCATGTTGCAAAGGATGATCGGAGTCCACAAACAGGATTGGTACTTAATCCTATACTCGGCCTTGTGGGCATACTAGACATTGGTAAGAAATGCAACCAGATTCACATCTTTTGAATTGCTGTACGGTCTCGAAGCAATCTTACCGGTTCAATGTGAAATCTCGTCCCTCAAACTCGCAGTCGACCTTCTCCCTGGAACCTCAGAAGAAGAGCCTCGTTTCTTGGAATTAATCCATTTGGATGAAACCTATCATGATGTACCTTTGGCTAACGAGGCTCATAAGAAACGAGTCAAAGCACAGTTCGACAAGAATGTCAAACCTCGCGTCTTCTCAGAGGGTGACCTGGTGTTACTTTATGACTAGGAATCCGATAAATTGGGAGCAGGAAAATTCAAATTGTTATGGATGGGTCCCTATATTTTTAAACGAGTATTAGAAAAACGAGACTATGAGTTGATGGACTATGATGGGATTCCACTGGTGCAACCTCGCAACCGGTTGTACCTCAAACGCTACTATGCTTGATCTCGCATAGTATTCCTCGTGCTTTTGTTACATTTTTGTTTTCACCAAGAGCATTTAATTTGGTTAAGTAATACACTTTTTGCATTCGTTTCAGATGTCGAACCTATTGGAATCATTCGTTGGATATGCCAACGGAGCAAGTCGTAGCTCGCGGAATCTGTCTTCTGTGGCATGGACCATTTTCAATCCCAGCAGTGAGTTAGTAAGTTTCAGAGGAGTATGTATTTGTCGGTCTACGAACAATATCGCTGAGTACAACACATTAATAGAACTCCTTTTTGATGCCATTTCACATGGTATATGCCGACTTGTCATCAGGCTAGACTCATGGTTCGTCATTCTACAACTCACCGGCATCTATGTTGTACGAAATCTAGCTATCTATCGCATGTTCCTAAGGGTCATAATTTTGGAAAGACAGTTTGATTTCATCCAATATCAACATATTTCCAGAAGTTTAAACACGTTAATAGACTCATTGGCAAATTATGTGTTAGATAGACATTTGCAACATCTATAAAAAGAAGCATGACATCAATATATGCAGCAGGATCATGTAACTGAACCAAAATAAAGCTCCAAAAATCAAAAATATATTCCATAACTATTTATACTTTGTACATAATGCTCTGTAACCAAGAAAAAATTGGTCAAATGACCCAAAAATAAAAATGTTAGGGGGCACCCTAGCCTAATGGTGCTGGTGATAACAAGTCACCGCCTTTGCAATCATGCGTAAGAGCCTAGTCCATCGGCTCGGCACTTCAGTAGTATGTCGTTTAAACTGGTGGAACTGGGCCAACATTTGCATGAGCACATGAGTTTTGATTAGTCTTAAGAATATAAGAACATTATAAACAACAATGAACAGAGATATGGTCAGAAGAAAATTACCCATGACATCCCACTGCTCTCGAGCCGGCAGCACCAAATCCGGATCACCTCGGAAGTCCATACCAGCATATGGGAACCTGGCATAGAACATCTCCTGACGGTCAAACCACTCAAAGAAGGTCTCAGAAAAAGAAATCTAGGGCTGGCCAGCATGCGGAGACATGAGATCGACCCATCTCTGCATCCGTGGTTCTGTCGGTGGAGGTAGGCCAAGTGATATATACTCTGGCTGCATCAGTGGGATTCACTCCAAGGTGAAAGAAGTCAAAATAGAACCATAACCAAAGTTTTTTTGATATACCGCTCTTCACCTTGGTCAACTATTCCTTCATCATAGAAAGTAGTGCATCACACCAATTGAACACCTTTGGTTCAAGGCATTCCAAAGCATACTGCATATAAGATCTGTTGGCTATATGGAGAGCAGAACTACGAACGAGTCTAGCAAAAGTAAACAGGATGGTCCGCAATGGCCGGTCAGTGACATCCCAAATGTTGATCTTGTCATCCGCACTCGGCTGAGATCCCTCTCTTCAATGCCGGTGAATGTACTCCCTTACAGACTCACCCGCATGGGCGGAACCTTATAAAGAGAGAGGGGCACCATGCCTCGATAAGCCGGTCAGAAAGTAGATGTCCACCACTGTCAAGGGGTTCGATTTGCCCCTAATCTGGAATACCTGGTTGATAGGATCCCAAGCATTGAGGAAATACTGCAACAAACTAATTTTTTGTCTCATGCTCGAGATACGGAAAAACTTCAGCATGCCACAGTTCCGTTATGCAGCTACTGTGCCCAGATCATGTAAAGTAACATCATCCTCTTTTTCATGGTCATTTTCTCGCCATGTGACAACCATTTTCCTCCGATGAATCTTTGAAAAGCAAACAAGGGAAGAATCAAGACCTTCATTTGGTGAAAACATGCAAAAATTTCATGAGGAAACCATGCAAAAATTTTCCTCCCTGCGCCCATCACACCCTAGCAAGTGTTCTAGGAGTGATGCATATTGACTAGTCAGTGGAGACATCAATGTGCATCGCAACTTTCGACCAAGGGTGCGGTGACCTTAGGGCGAGTTCTTCAAACCCTAGGGGCTCAGCAAAACAGGGGAATGAGCTCAAAATACAAAATGAAAGGCACGTAATGAAAGAGAACAAGTTTAGCTCCTACCTGGTTCGAATGGCATCGAGAATCGTCCACAGAATCTCCCGGAATCCGCTGGTGAAAATCAAGGGGGAAAAGCACCTACAGAGCTCCAACAAACCAAATTCAAATGAAATGGTAAAATGAGAGGTAAAAAGTAAGTTTTAATTTACTATGCACGTAACTCAAGTAAAATATTAGTGTTTTGACTCATTTATCATACATATGTTTTCATTTTTAATCAGTTTGATGAAGCAAATGAACAAGTAGTACTCTCTTTGAAAGAACAAAATGTTAAAGGTAAATCAAAAAATCAATGACCATCACTGTGAGCAATGTTGTCGCAGAGTTCAAGCTCATTAAAAAGTAAACTCTCCACGAACAGTTTTAGCGCATAGTTCAAGCTCATTAAAAAATAAACATAAGTCATGAGCAAGTGTTTCTCCCCGCATTTAAGCTCATTAAATAATGAACGGGTAAATAACCATCATGAATTCCTTATCGCTATCTTTTGAGCCTTGGTCATATTCTCGCCATCACCTCCACTCTGTCTTTAGCCAATCATTCACCCCCATATGATTGTTTACCCCTTCGAGGAACATCTGCGAAGAGTGATTCTACTAGTCATCCTTGTAACACTGTCGTGATTGGAAAATTCCAAACATTACCTTGAATCAGCTGCTACCCGAAACTATCACTCGTTCCTCGAAAACGAGTCTTCTTTAAGCTCTTTTCACCAAACTTGTAAAATATGAAAATATTTCCAAGCGATTGGCCTGTCCGGCTCATTAAAAGGCATCAAAAGTTCTATCCCTCCTCTAGATTTTAGTGTTTTTCGACTTGAGGGATTATAACACAAAATGATCGCGTGCTTGTCTTGATCGGCTCGTTAAAACTATCGAAAATTCATCCTTTTTGTATCATTTTACGCTTTTTCGGACTTAAGGGATTATACAACGAAAAAGAACCTTCGGAGTCTTCTTTCTGTTTCTTTCAGACTCTCTATAATTGAAAGAGGCCGAGTTATCTTTGTCGTTAAACTCGTTAAAACTAAATATAGACAAACTCATCCAGCAGGACGAGAACGCGTTTCACTGTCGCTAGGCTCGCTAAAATATAGAGACAGGTTCGCCCAAAGGGCGGATTATAGAACAAGCGTATGTTATCCTCCTCAAGCTTGACAAAAATAATGAGGTATTGGTTAGCAATGACTGGGGAAAAATGGGAAGAAAACAAGAAGAAACTTTATTGGTAGCAAGTCGCTCTTGAACATGACACTTTCCTTCTGCATCCATGTTAGGTTGGGTTTCTCCGTTCACTAGTCTTCACCATTGGTCCATCACACCATCCATCTCTAGGGTTAACGCTACCAATCCATCATCAGTGTCGCCGATATGTTCAAGAGAAGTCATTTAGACAATTCACCTGAGTCTCACCCACTACAATACATTCATGCTTCATTCCTTCATGACTGCGACCCTGAACCCCCATATCGTCAGTTTGTTTTCACGTCCAAAATCATTTGCTTCATTCTGTGTCGTTGATGTGGGATTCATTAAGGCCCTCTTGCGATGGGTTGCTTCTTGTCGACATCAGCTCATTATCCAAGAAGTTGACTTAGGAACAACCCTTTCAGTACTTTGAAGCTTGCATGCCTCAATGGCAAGTCTCTCACTTTCGGCGACAGGTTTACATCAATGACCTTTGACTGAGAGATTTTGCGTGGTGTTCAATGCCAAGTCCCTTTTTCACACCACGTAGATTGTACTGTAGTACCTTGAGGGTCATTGTCATTATTGGCGATTCCTCTCGCGCCTGTTAACAGCTTACATAATTGGCTGGTAATCAGGCGATGTCTTTCCATGTTCGACTCCAAAACATTTTTCACATGGATTGACTTGTACTCCGAGTGAAGATTGGCCGAGTTTGAAGACCCCGGATCTAGTTTCATCCATCCGGGCTACAATATATTTAGGAATATAAAAACATCCAGTGTACATCATTGCCGAACAGATGAACATCCAAATCAAAGGATGATGTGTCCATATCATCAGTCTGTCACACAGACAATCGTCTGTCCTATGTACATGAAAATGAGTTTATAAATCTGTTATGGCCACCAAAAACCCCCCTCTTTGTTTGATATTAGCAATAACACCAAGAAAATGGGGACCCTTAATAGAAAATCCAAATAAACATTTGATAAAAATTTTGTATTTAGCTCCTTAAAACTTTATCGCAACAAAAGAAAGAAACTTTTTTCTTATGAGCACAGTAGACTACGAAGAAGCGATGCGAAATTCGTCGCATCGCATTCATTATGAAACGCTCTTAAATGAAAAAACTTAAGAAATCTCTGATGGCTGATATATGACATCGCATATCACAACATCGCATAAGTAGCACACAATGACTGAACGATTAAATCTGCGATGATGCGATCTGCGATGATGCAATCTGCGATGTTGCAATCTGCGATAATGTGATCTTCGATTTACGAAAATTCGCGATCATAATTTCTGCGATAACACATCTTAACAATGCGATCTGCGATGCTGCGATGCAAGTAGCAAAAATCGCCCATCGCAAATTTTCCTCGACGCAGTATTAAATGGAAAACTGTCTGTTAAACAAAATTGGGCGTGCGCCTTAATAGAAATTAATGCTTGTACGCCAAAGTATTCAGGAAGGACAGTCTCGTGTTTTTCGAAGAGTCAGTTCGCTACAGGTGTCATGATTATGCATTCATAAGAGCTTAAAGTTTTCATGTCAATATTTATTACCACTACTCTTTTCCTTTGCATAAACTGTAAGACAAGAAATAACATAAATCAATGTGCAGGAAACATCTAAGGAAACGGGGAAAGCGTCAATGCTCGGAGAACAGAGAAGAAATCCCTTTAGAAACAAATGCCGCATGCGACAGGACCACAGATTCCAGAGTATCACTCAACAGGTGTTGATGTCAATAAGCCACCTAAAGCTCAAAGTCAAAGACGCACAAAAGCAGCATGTTTACAAAAACCCTGAAGCTTACGCACCAGAAAAGCCCGGAATGAAGAATGGAAGCAGTTTTTGATGCAGAAAATTATTCAGAGAGTAAAGCCCCTAACTTTTTCAGTCATCTGCAAGGCCAGAAACCGAAATAGCAAAAGCAGAATCAGTTTAAGGGAAACTTGGGTTATTACCAAGAATACACGCAATGAATACACCCAGCCAGAGGAAGATTCTCGAAAATATCTTCTAGTCTACCAGAAAGAGGTGCCAGCGATTGTTATTTCTATTTTCATAGCTCAAACGAAAGAGGAAGGCGACTAAGCTGACTCTTCCCAGGCGAATGTTGCGTGCTTGCAACACTAAAGAAGAAAATACATAAATAGTTTAGAGTTAGCTTCAATTTTTAGAAATAGTTTTGCTTTATCAGAAGGGTGGTCATCTAAAAACCGTATCCTAAATTTATGTAATTAAGTTAATTAGTTAGCAGTATTTAAACCCTTCTCATGCATTTAGAGAAGGGTCCAAAGATTTTTCAAAAACTTGTCCTCGGAACATGCACTTCTGCACCCTCAGAGGAGATTTTGATGAATGGATGGATCGATATTTATTCTTATTTGCATTTAATGTCTGCAACTGATGTTGCACTTTTTTACTCTTAGCAGATGTTAGAACAAGTAGAGATAGATCATTTTTTCTTGAAGTTTGTGAGTAGGATTAGTCATAAATGGTACTTTTATCTCTTGGCAATTTCTGCTTATATTCTTTAAGTGATTTATAGTTTTCAGTTGTTTATATGTTATTGCATGAATGTATGGGTTATCATTTGGTACTTCTCTATGGTGGAGTCATTTATTTATGTTTGACATATGAATAACTTATTATGGGATATGTTGTTCACAAATGTTTTGCCTAACTTCTTATGCAAAGTGGTTTATCTTAATTGATTTCTATTCTTATGATAGCTGAATGATCTTTATTACCAGTTATTGTTTGAAATCTCTTTAGATCGCATAATAGAAGATATACATCTCGGGTTAGCGTAGATTAGATGTGTTGTTTCTCATTAGATTACAATAGCATAAAGTTGGTTTAAGAATCTGAATTAAATTAGCTTTAAAGTACTCTTATATCAGCATTATTCAACTTCACACACACACACACCCTCAGATCGGGAAAATGGTCCTGTTATCCCCAGTCGGACCCGCTATACCAAAAGGATAAGGAGTTTCCAACCAAGGTCCGGACCGGGTGGGTATCCCCCTTGTTGTCGACCCGATTTTCGCGGCTTCAACATATTTGGCGCTAGAAGGAGGGCCTGAACTATGAATGGCACCTAAATCAAAATCTAAATACCATTATGAGATTAAATCACCCTCATCAACTCCCCTGACTTCCCCAGTACGTTTAAATCTAGAGTCAGAAGTTGGTCGAGTATTAACCACTGCTACATACCCTAATATTTCAGACCAATCTACCATTGAACCCCCTGAAGTTCAAACTCTGATTCACAAACTCCAGGGATTTTCTATTTTTACGCTGGGGTCTGATAAATCTCAAAGCAGCGTGACTTCGCAGTACAATCTTGCTCATCCCCTGACCAGGTTAAAGAGCGAAAAATTTGACATCCAACCAACTGAATTCCCTCTTCCCACCAGGAAAAGAGTAAGGAAAACATCACTACAGTCTGACAGTGAGACTCTTTCATCTACATCATCCATCTCAACCCCCTCACCACGAAGTCAAACACCCACATCTTCATTCCAAACCACTCATCCACCTTCCACAACCCGTCTTCCTCAAACATCTAAGATCATAATATCTTCATCTTCCCATCCTCAAGGATCACCCTCTGCACTTTCAATTACTAGCAGCTCAACAATGGCCCAGTCTCCATGGAACAACCTTGGAGCAGTTTTAATGCCTCCACCCCTGAGCCAAATACCGGCCCATCTTGAGAAATGGCTACCCAAATTCAATCCAGAAATAGGCATGCTAGCTAAAGAGCACATTAACAATTTCATGCTTTCTATCAATCTCAACGGAGTTACCAATGAGGATGTTGTTGTCCGGATTTTTCCCTATACAATGCAAGGAACAGCTGGGTCATGGTAATTTTCATTACCCTCCGGGTCTATCACAAGTTGGGGTATCTTTCAAAATCAATTCCTCACCAAGTTTGGTGATGACAGATCAACAGCAACGTTAATGAGTGACTTATCCAATCTTAAATCCGAGCCTAGAGAACCCATCAAAGATTTCAATTTACGGTTCAATAAAATCCTCAACAAAATTCCCTCTGCTTCCCAACCTAGCGAAGAAGTACGATGTGAATGGTATATCACAGCCTTACCATCAAACTTAGCAGTCTTCGTAGATAGGGCTAATAAAACAACTTTAGTTGAAAACCTGACAGAGGCAATAGCAGTAGAGAAACGCGTTATAGCCTTGGAAAAGAGATCTGCGATAGAGGAACGCAAATCTAAAAAGGTCACCTTCAAGGAAGACCCCAAGAAGAAACAGACGAAAGATCCTTTCGATTTGGAAGGGTTGCAGAAGGTATTAAAGACCATGTCCAATGAAATGATTGACATTAAAAAACAGGTGGCAGAAACTTCTTTGAAAAAGCCCTACAGAGCTTTTAAAAGAGGCCCTTCAATGGATGCAAAACCACCCAACGCTATCTCAAATGTCGAATCTGAAGAAGAGGAAGAAGACGAGAGTACTACTGAAGGGCAGACCAATGATGAAGAAGTTGTGGAACTACAAGGAATGTGGGATTTCATCCTCCCACAAGAAGAAGATCAAGAAGAATTTTTGGTTAGCACACGAAGAAAAAATCAACTTGATCCTCCCCAAACTACCCCTAAGCAGAAGGGCGCAAGCCCTGCATCAAAAGAAAAAGTCGCAACAAAGAAAACCACCGCTAAAGCGACTCAATCTATCCCAATCCAACCAAATCAAACACCTCCATCAAGAACACTAATAGTGTCGGATGAAATGGACTACAATATTATTGATGACATGAAAAAGACTAGGGCTAATATCACTCTTTATGAATTGAGCTAATTGAAACATCAACAAAAGATAATGATGAAAGAATTACATGTTGTGCCTACTACATCTTTGCCTACAGTTGTAGCTTCCCACAACATGGGAAGACCTCCAACCAACACGACCAATAAGATTGATCCAAATGACATCGCCTTGATTGGAGGAAGATCAAGATCTCACACTCCCCCTTTTCTTCTCACTTATGAAATTTGCAATAAAAATGTGCACAATTGTTTGGTAGATTCTGGGGCTTCAACGAATATTTTACCCATATTAATATGTGCCAAGTTGAATGTTCAACCACAAAAATCCGCAGTGCGCATAGTTCAGCTGGATCGATCTCAAGTCGAAGTAATTGGTGAACTTAATCAAGTCACCATAAGATTGTCGTCTAACCCGAAGGTATGTCAGGTTATTGACATCCTAGTAGCTGATATCCCAGAATTCTATGGCTTAATTCTTAGCAGGGATTGGTCTGAAAAACTCCATGGATACTTCTCAACCGACTGGTCGCACATGTGGTTACCCTACAATGGTAAGCTGAATCAAATAAAGGTTGAACGAGAGTTACACCAGAAGTACATAGTAACGGAATTGGAGGGAGAAAATGAAGCAATAGTGTATAGCAGTAGCATCATAGGCAATTACTCGGTAGATTCTTTCCTCGGCAATTTCAATGCTCATACATCACCTTACTTAGAAAATTTAGTTTTGTCCCAAGTCGAAATTTTTTCCCAAACTGATAATTCAATGTGTGTTAATTTTGTAGAGAAACCTATAAATACATCTTTGTTTTGGAAATTGTATTTTGATGGCTCTAAATCTAACGAAGGAGCAGGAGCAGGATGTGTTCTGATTAGTCTAGAAGGAAATAAGACCATGCTTACATGCAGACTTGAATTCGATTGCACAAACAATACAGCGGAATATGAGGCCTTGGTGCAAGGCCTATACAAAGCAATCAGATTGAACGTCAAGTATCTTCAAGTCTTCGGAGACTCTGAGATTGTCGTCAAACAGGTACGTAACACCATACATTGCATATCAAGTCATTTGAAACACTATCAATCTTTAGTACAAGATCTGACTGAGCATTTCATAGCATTCAATATTTCTTCAATCCCAAGACTCCAAAATGTGAGCGCAGACCTTTTAGCTAACGTAGCCTCTAGACTCATTCCCTCCGAAGATTTTAGTCCAGATAGATTCTCAATAGAATTAATCTTTAGACCGTCCATCCCTGATAAAATTACAAACTGGAGAGTATTCAATGACGATCCTGATATTGTAAATTTCCTCACTTCTGAAGGATCCTACTCCAATCAAATAATTGACGAAGACCATCACGATCGACAAATACAACAAGATAGCACTAATAATTCTATACCTAAATCGGTGGTTAAGTTGGAAGACTTATACGATTTAAAAAGTCGGTTTAAAAGGTCTACTAATTCTAAGCTCTACAGTTCGACTTTGAACTACGAATTAGTAAACCTGGGAACCGATGATAAACCACAAACCATTAATCTAGGCCACGGTCTAGCCCCTGAAGAAAAACTAGCATATATTCGTCTTTTGAGACAATACAAAAATGTTTTTGCCTAGAATTACGATGAGCTGAAGACATACAACACTTCTATCATTCAACATACTATCCCTATGATTGACAACGAAAAACCTGTCCAACAGAAGCTCAGGAAAATCCACCCCAATTTAGAAACCAAATAAAAACTGAGCTAAATAAGTTATTAAAAGCCAAAATAATTTTCCCCGTCAAACATTCCAAATGGGTCTCCAATATGGTACCCGTTAGAAAGAAAAACGGAGATATTAGAATCTGCATCGATTTTCGGAATCTCAACAAAGCCTGTCAAAAAGACAATTTTCCCCTCCCGCCTATGGAGCAGATATTACAGGCAGTAGCAAGCTCAGAACTAATGTCTTTTTTGGATGGATTTTCAGGATACAATCAAGTGCTGGTACATCCCGATGATCAGTTAAAAGCCACATTCCGAACTAAATGGGGCACATACGCATATCGGAAGATGCCATTTGGTTTGATCAATGCCGGCGGTACATTTCAGAGAGCCATGGACATCGCATTCAAAGCTTTAGTCAATAAATCTGTAGTAATTTATTTGGATGATATAACAATGTACTCCAAGAAGCGAAGTGACCATCTCAAAGACTTGAAACAAATATTTCAAGGATGTTTAAGGTATGGGATTTCACTTAACCCAAAGAAATCGTTTTTCGCATTAAGTGAAGGAAAACTTCTAGGATTCATAGTGTCAAAATCTGGTATTCACATTGAGCCTGATAGAATTAAAGAAATTTCTGAAATATCCCTACCTCATAATAAAAAGGCCATGCAATCTTTCCTTGGTCAAATCAATTTTGTGAAGAGATTTGTCCCAGATTTTTCACGAATTGTTTCTCCTTTGCAAACCATGATAAAAAAGAATTCAAATTTCAAATGGGGTCAAGATGAGCATGAAGCATTCAACCTGATCAAACAAGATATCATTAATGCTCCATCTTTAACGACCCCGAATTTTTCAGAATCTTTTATCTTATACACATTTGCCTCAGAGAAATCATACGCCGCGATTCTAACTCAATCAAATCAAGAGAAAGCGGAAGCTCCAATCGCATTTTTTAGCTCGAATCTACAAGGTGCTGAACTCAACTATTCAGACATGGAGAAACAGGCATATGTTGTTTTCAAAGCGGTCAAATATTTCAGACCTTTCTTACTTAAAACCCATACCAAGGTCATAGTACCATTTCCAGTGGTAAGAAATCTTCTAATACAGAAGAATGTGGGTGAAAAAAGGGCAAATTGGATCACTGCTTTACAAGAATATGACCTTGAGATCAAACCAGCAAGCATTGTGAGAGGTCAAGGCTTCTGCAAAATGTTGGCTGGAGCATCGCAAATTCCTGAAAATTCATCTAAAGAGGTACAAACGTATGAGGTAAGCCTAAACGATACATAATCATTATATGCTGACACCATTTATTATCTTAAGAACAGGTATGCTCCAGAACACTTGGATCACACCAAGAAAAGAGCTCCGAGATTGAAAGCTAAACAATATCAGCTCATAAATCATGTTCTGTTTAAAAGGAATTACGATTCTGTGCTTCTTAGGTGTCTTGAGAAAACTGAAGCCGAAAAGGTTTTGCAGGAACTCCACGATGGACCCGCAGGTGGACACTATGTTGGAGATGCTATTGCGCATAATATCTTACGTGCAGGATATTATTGGCCCACGTTGTTTAAAGACTCACACAGTTACGTGAGGAAATGCTAAGTCTGCCAAACTACTGCAGGGAGACAAAAGAAGCCGTCCATGCCACTACAGCCGGTAAACATCGAGCAACCATTCAGTGAGTGGGGCTTGGACATAATAGGTGAGATCGTTCCTCACTCTTCTAAGCAGCATAGATACATCCTCACGGCAACAGATTATTTTACTAAATGGGTAGAAGCAGTTACTCTCAAGATAGCTAATTCTGAAAACATCATTGAATTCATAGATCAATTTATAATCACTAGGTTTGGATTTCCAACGGCTTTAATGTTTGATAATGCCTCGTACTTTTCTAGGAATGCAATGACTGAGTTTGCACTTAAAAGAGGGTTCAAACTGAAATATTCGGCCAACTACTATCCGCAAGGTAATGGATTAGCTGAGTCAACAAATAAAACCCTAATCAGGATTATTAAAAGAACAGTTGACCAGAACCAAAAGAATTGGCACAAAACTTTGGTAAATGCTTTATGGGCAGATAGAATAACGAAGAAAGTTTCAATCGACACTTCTCCCTTTAATTTAGTTTATGGGAAGGAAGTGGTTCTTCCAACTCACTTAGTGATCCCCTCCTTGTCTTTAGTACAATACATCAATGAAGTATCTACTTCCTCCTTACAATTAAGACAAATGGAAATAATTAAATTAGAAGAATGACGAGAAAAAGCTAAGAAAACCCATGCTCATCACCAAGTGCTAATAAAATCCTCTTTTGATTCAAGCATAATGACCAGAAATTTTTTTTAGATGGGAGATCTAGTTTTGAAATGGGATAAGGCTCATGAAGAAAAGGGCAAACATACAAAATTTCAAAAGATGTGGCTTGGTCCTTTCCAGATTGTAGAAGTCATAGGCACGTTTGTGTTGCAGGATTTAGTAGGTAGAAAAGATTCTTTGCCTGTTAATGGACAAATCCTTAAAATATATTTTCCATAGAAGATTATTCTTCTATTTTGTAGGATAGTTTTAGTTTTTCTTCTTTATTATAAATAAAACTAGTTGTGGATGGTTACTACAGGGGTTCACAAAAAAAAGACACCAATTCTCTATCAGATTTTGATTTTTTTCTTGTACAAATAGTAAAATTTTTCGAAAAATCTGATCTTTATTATTGACAGATAGAGTTAACTTTAGCCTAGATATGATACTAGTTTCAAATTCAAAAAATTTGATGAAAGAAACCTTTGGCAAAAATTGTTTTATATCAGCACAATGAAAGGTATCAATAATAAAATAAATATTCTCTGTAAAACTGCTGTTTTCAAACTCTATTATTGTTGTCCAGAGCTTTCTTAAGGAAAAACAATGATTTCCTCCCGGCTAAAGAAAATCGCAGCATTCAGAGGAACAATCCGAGAAAACACTATATCTCAAAGAATAAGAGGTCTCATCACGAGCCGGCTTATCATGATCACAGATTTTATAACTTGCTGACTTTGCCAATACTATCCACCAAAACGGGGCAACGACTCAAGATTGTTGCAATCAAAAGACAAGGGGTCTCATCACGAGCCAGCTTGTTCAGCAAAAGTGTAAATCAAGTGAATGACTGTGTCATAATTTGGCCACCAAACCAAGACATTTTTCTTTAGAGAATAAAAAAGAAAAAGTGTCAAAATGGGTTTTTCTCTGAAAGGTTGTAAATAGCCTTAAGCAGGATAAAGGATCATTGCTGGGTAACAGGTAACCCTGTCGAGGCTATGGACGCCTTCTGGCAGCAGAGGCTCTACCTACGCAAAAGAGCATATTTTAAAAAGCCAGCACATAGAGAAGACCTTATTTTATCTTTAAAAGACCAAGTAATGGCTGATGTAAATACAAGGACTAAGCCTGAGGAAGCAAACGATTGGAATAGAAAAAAGGTTGAAAAAAAATATCGTTGATAGGATAAGGCATAATGTACTCTATCTATCCATAACAAAATTTAGACTTATGAAAATTTTTTCTGCTTCGGAAGTTAAAATTCAATAGAAAAGCAGAGATAACTGGTTCTTCCCAGTGAATCGCCATTGGTGTGGCCACCAACAACCCCCCTCTTTGTTTTATATTAGCAATAACACCAAGCAAATGGGGACCCTTAATAAAAAATCGAAGTAAACATTTTATGAAAATTTTTGTATTCAACTCCTTAAAACTTTATCGCATCGCGAGAAGAGAATGAAACGTTTTCTTATGAGCATAATAAACTGCAAATAAGTGACACGAAATTCATCGCATCGCATTCATTATGAAGCGCTCTTAAATGAAAAAACTTAAGAAATCTCCGACGGTCGATATGCGATGTCGCATATCGCAACATCGCGTAAGTAGCACACAATGACTGAATGACTAAATGCGATTTACGATCTGCGATAAATGCGATTTGCGAAAATTCGCGATCATGATTTTTTGCGATGACACATATTGACGACGCGATCCGCGATGCCGCGATGCGAGTCGCAGAAATCACCCATCGTGAATTTTCCTCAGCGCAGTATTCAAGGAAAGTTGTCCGTTAACCAAAATTGGGCGCGCGCCTTAAAAGAAATTAATGATTGTACGCCAAAGTATTCAGGAAGGACAGTTTCATGTTTTTTGAAGAGTTAGTTCGCTATGGGTGTCATGATTATGCATTCATAAGAGCTTAAAGCTTTCATGTCAATCTTTATTATCATTACTCTTTTCCTTTGCGTAAACTGTAAGACAGGAAATAACATGAAGCAATGTGCAGGAAACATCTAAGGAAAAGGGGAAAGCGGCAATGCTCGGAGAACAGGGAAGAGATCCCTTCAAAAATGGATGCCGCATGCGACAGGACCACAAATTCCAGAGTATCACTCAACAGATGCTGATGT
>APFE030394382.1:0-19637 GCA_000404065.3 Pinus taeda
TACCCATACCAGTGCTTGTGCTGGCCATTCCTTGCTTCCTTAGTTATGCTTCTAAATCCTTGACTGTGTATTTAAAACCAACTGACTTCTGTAACCAAAATACTCCTCCCTTCAGCTTCTTTGTCACCTTCAAAGAGCCTAAGCCTGCTCTGATACCACTGTTGGGGATTTTTGCAATGGGAAAATACCAAAACCAGAAAAACAAAACACAGAGGCAATGCTCTGTTTCTTTTACACCAGGATCTTTTGCACAGAGGAGCCTTAAAAAAAATTACAGAGCAAAGTATTTCACCACCATAAAATTTCCATTCATTAAACAAAAACATTTACATATTCATCCTCTTTCACTCAGAGGGATTCACCAAAACATTTTAAACTTACTCTGCCTCCTATGAAATTTTACACCACTGTGTGTAAATATTTCATTTACATTCACTGCTGTGTGAAAACAAAATTACAGAGTTTTACACATTTACCTTTTCACCTATGTGAAACAATCCATGGATTTGAAACAAAACAACCCACTGGTTTTCTTCATTCACTTCTCCTTCTGCACTGCTGTGCATTCTTTACATTTCTTACATTAAAGATTTTCGCTTCTGCGTTTTTACCATTTTAAATCAAAAACTAAGCTCTGTCATTTTTCCTCGTTTACCTTGGCTGCTGCGAACAGAGGTTCACCATCTCCCTGTGTGCAAAATCCCCGTGTGTAATTCTGTATTACCTTGAGTCAACGCTCATGCCAAAGCCTATACCATACATTTCGTAATAATAATAAAAAAAACTTACATTAAATTTATGCCCATACTTCCGTATGCCATAACTATTACGGGCCGTAAAAACATTTAAACACTTTACCAAAAACATGTCATAAAATTAACTTATAGTATGGGCCAAACTTTACTCCACGCATTTAATTTAGTTTTACGAGACCCCGTGTACTTTCCTTGAAATTGGACGGCGGACAAACTTGGCTTTAATCGAACGGCGGAGGATGGATATCCGAACACCTTTCTCACGGTACTTTACACCAAAGTTGCACTGTGGTAAATCAACGGCTGTAAATGCTGGAGCTCATCGGACGAGTGTAATTAATATCGGAAGGGGTGAGTTGACTGAGTGTTACCTTCCGAAAAGTGTCAGGTGATGATGTCACGCCTGTCCACATGTCAGCGTTGGAGCACCATCGTACGGAAACAACTTTATGCCAAAAGCGGTGCGATATCTTCCTGGCCGTTTAGGTTCGCTACTGGGTGGTTTTGACTTGGTACGACGCGGTTTGAATGCTGGCCCGCGCACCGTTGAAATTATATATTTTCAACAAATTTAAATAATAAAATTATATAATTTAAAAAAGTTATATAATATTTACTAGTTTTTTGTTTTCCTAAACAACTTTAGGTTGGCTAGAATATATGGACTATGGACATTATAGAAGAGATTTTTACTTCTTGTAACTTAACTCCATGTAAACTAACATTTGTGTATATATTTTATTCTTGTATAGTCATACCTTCCCCCTAAGGTTTTATTCTGCAAATTTAGGACAAAGATGTTAAGTCTCAATCCTACACACTCCTTTCCTAAACTTAATGTTAGCATGTGTCCTCTTTATTCCACCACCGGTTATTTTATGGTGTAAATACATTGTGGGAAGGTTCGATATAACTTAGGTCTTGATCATAGTTCACTGACATATGATCATGGTTCTCGGCTATGGTTATAAAAAGGTCGCATGCACATAACCCTCCGATAAAATGATTAACACCCGTCCCAATTCAAAGTTTTAACTCAGTAATTTGAATTATAAATCGTCGATTACCTCATAGCTGTTGCTTGTCCCGGTTACTTGGTCAACTAAATCTCCAGTTTTATGAGCGTAAGTTTCTTCCACAAATTTTATCTCTATCTTAGTCAATTTGAAACACAGTTTAGAACCCTAGGTAAGTTGTTGTACTCTTGTTTCTGGAAAGTGTTAGGGTCACAACTACCTCCTATGTTTACCATCTCTGGTAGGGTTTACGACCTTATTGATCGAGAATTGGTTATAATTGAATGACTACTATTCAGGTAACAAGCCTCAATACCCATTTTGCTATTGTATTTTACGGGTTTCCTTCCGGCCAATATGGATGAGGGTTTTCTCTTGTGCTTAGGACCCTTCAATTCTTCCATGCAACCATACCCTTCAAGGTACTTTGGCCGCATAATTTCATAATATCAAATATGCCTGCCGCAACTTAACACTTCCACGTTAAAATTGTTTCATGTGAAAGTCTTGATCAGGGTTTTATAATTCAATTCATTTTCTTTATTTTATTTTATTTTTTTCCTTCTAATCTTTACCTATTAGGCCATCGAGACCAAACACACAAGGGAATATTAAAAGAAGCCACCGTGGCAATTCATGGTACAACCTCGAGTAGTACCGGCATACTTAAAATCAAAAATATAAAAATAAGATAAAATTTATATCACCAATATAACCATAGTACTTCTTGAAAGTGCCTCACTCATGACTTTCCCTCGACTCTCTTACTTAAAATCAACAAAAAAATAACATAAAATTTATATCACCAATCTTACGACAATACTTCTTCAACGTGATTCACTCATGACTTTACCTCAACTCTCTTCTTGGGGTTTGCATCCCTTTTATTTTGCAAATTATTGATTAAGGTGTCTCGTGGTTACATGGGTTACCCTCAGGTGTCTCGTGGTTACATGGGGTTACCCTTTGCATCTTTCGTGCTGCATATCATGTTATTAACATATTGATTTTGTAGGCATATGTTCATTTTAATCGACCATTTTATGAAACTTCATTTGTGTCTATAAAAGCTATTTGAAGTTCTTTAAAATACTTATCTACCTTAACATTGAATGGTGTTACATTGAAATTTTTATGTTAACTCATGACGAGATAATAGGTATAGGTAACTCTTGTGTCGATGTGCTAACAATATTTTCTTTACTATGACTTTAAATTTTTCTTAAATTTATATGACACATTTCCTTAGTTATCTTACTCGACTATCTACCTATTTCTAATCACATTAGGACAATAGACTCTTCAAAGTATTTACTATAAACATTTATCATTGTGTGTATCTTGTCATACATAAATACATATTTCCTATGTTGTTCTCCAATTTATGTTATTTTCCCAAAACTTTAAAAGAAAAGCATTACACTAGCAACAAACAAGTTAAGAGTTTTCCCTTATAACGTACCATTGTATCATTTGGCCTTAATTTATATATATAATTTTTTTTCTACAGTTTTGCTAAATTGTTGATGGAATCTAGCCTACAGCTATTCTTGTTTATCTTGTTGGACCAACTCAGATCAAATATTTAGATATCATAATTACAATTAAGAGCCTTTTCAATCAATCAAAATTCTCTTTCAATATTGATTTCCATCATACCTAACTTTTTCAATTATGAGGTGTTTATAAAATAAACTAATTAGTGAATCATTCCATGATTTTGTATTACGAGTTTGTAACTCACAACAATCTTGAGCTCCCTGGGTCCATCAAGTACATCAAATTCAAAAGCGATCTAGATTCCGTTTCTATATTTGGGAGGAGGGCATTGCATTTCCTACCTAGTAGATTTCCATATTCTTGAAAATGACTCTAATCTTGCTCACTTTATACTTACTAAATTTGGTGCAAAACTGATATCTCTTTTAGTATCAACAACATCGTTTTGAATTTCTTCTATATTTATTTAGTGCCCTAAAGTAACTTAGATATTATTATCATGCCACTTTCAAATTAAAATCTGAAATATGCAGCTCACTTCACTATTCACAGACTAACCTCCTTTCCATCACAAGTTATTATGATAATTTATCACAACTTACCTCCATTTCATTGGTTTTTAAACAAGAAAAGAATCTCAATTGCTTGACTTTTGCAAACATCCATACCATTGGTTTCTGTCTTTTATTCCACTATTGTAACCAATATTTCGGTGGCTCCCTTGATGACCAAAATTTTCAGTGAGAATGTTTATTAATTCCCTTACCAATTTATTTTCATCGATCATGAAATCCAATTTATTTGTACCAACCGACTATTATTGTATTAGATTTATTTATACTTGAGTTACATTGTTCACATATAGATTTTTATATTTTACTGTCACCATTGTCGATGTGTAATATATCATTTTTCTAATGTTTAATTTGATGCAAAGGATTTTGATCATTCATATCAATCACCCAATATAACTCCAATTAACTCATATTTATGCATATCTCTTTTGTAATCATGAGTGTTCTATATTCTTATTCAACTTTAACCAAATTTATCACTATGTATGTGGAGACGTCTTCTTGAGTATACCAATACACCATATATTTGTCTTTATGTACTACAGGGTTCTCAATCCCCTTTATTCCCTTTTTTAATTTTATATATACTTTATTCTCTATATATTCTCTATTTTTTTTAAACAAACAATGCACTTATTATTGTGAGTGTTTCACCATGTTTCTATAGCATCTTTCACTTTTCGACTTTCTTCCATAATTAGGTAAGTTTACTCTTCTGTTAGGATTAAGAAGCTTATTTTTAATACCAAATATTTCCGTCATTCACTCCCTTAGCTAGATTCTTGGTCAACATCTAGAATATGTGCAAGGAGGTAGTTTATACCAATCAGGTGATTACTTTCTGACTATATTTGGTGTAACAATTAAGTATTACTTAATTTGGCATCACTAGTATATTTTATCCCTTTTATACCTACCTCCTTACTCAACAATCTATACTAGATGTTTAATTTAAGACATCTTTATGTTTATTGATATTATAAGTTATCTATTGAAATATAATTTTTGTGTAAATTAACAAAAAGGTCTTGAAACTAGAAATAGGTACTCATCATGCAGATAATCCTAAACATTTCACCGTGATTTCATAGGCAACACCCCTCCTACATTCTTAAGCATATCTATCTGGTGTTTTATAACTCTTTAACAATATAAAAGTGATACTTTACTTTATTCAGACATGTATATGTCTCCTGATTTGTTTACACATATATTTCCTCATCATTACAAATCATAAACTTATTATCCAACAGTGACATGATATGATTTACTAACTAACATGTTTTATTAAATAAATCTTCCAAACAACTATTTGTTCTTCTAGGCACCCACGTAACAGTTCTTATAATGGTACTTCAATAATAATTTCATTAGTATATATTATAACTTAATTTGCATAATTTGTTTCCTCATATAGTAAATTTCTTTTATTATGTTATTTTAGTTGTAATCAAGCTCATCAACCATCCTAATGTAATCTATGGCTCTCATACCACTTGTAACATTGTCTATATTTTTTTTCTTTTTTCCTAAATAACTTTGCCTTGGCTAGAATATATACACATTATAGAAAATTGTTTTACTTATTCTATCTTTACTCATTGTAACATAACATTTATGTAGATATGTTATTCTGGTATTGTTATACCTTCCACCATAAGGTTTGTTAAACTTAGAAGAAAGATATTAAGTTTCAATCTCACACCCTCCTTGCCTAAACTTAATTTTAGCATGGGCCCTATTTATTCTACCATTGGTTAGATTATGGTAATAAACACATTATGGAAAGGTTCAATACAAATTAGCTCTTGAGTATAGTTAGCTCTTGAGTATAGTTCAGTGACATACTATAATGGTTCTTGACTATGGCTATAAAAACTTCTGCATACATATGACCCTCTAATTAAATGATTTACACCTATCCCAATTTAATGTTTCTAGAGATGCACACTTGTAAAATAATCAACATCTCACAATTGAATATTATTGAAATTCACCCTATTCCATATCTACGGCCTTAGATGTCTAGGGTTTGTTTGGATGGTGACAATTAGAGATGGTTGGTTATGGGAATAACCACCCTCTCCCAACAACACTCAACCAACTCATTTGGACCTTTGTGTTTTTTTGTGCAGCTCTATAAATGGAAGGAAATAAAGCATTTTCACATGTCAAAAACTACCCTTTACGGTGTTTACCTATTGTCTTTACCTATTGTCTGGAATGTTGTGGTTTGAGACTCTTTATTTGATTCCTTTTCCCTGGATGACATTATTCTCCAACTTGTTTTAACATGGTAATTTGGATTATAAACCCACGATTACCTCAGCTCTTCCTTCTTCTAGTCACTTGGTCAACTAAAGCTCCATTTTTATGACGGTAAGCTTCTTCCACAAATTTTATCTCTATTTTGGTCAATTCGAAACATAGTTTATATCCCTAACTAAGTTGTTGTATTATTATTTCCGGCAAGTCCTAGAGTCACAACTACCTTCAATGTATACCCTCTCTGATAGGGTTCACAACCTTATTGATCAAGAATTAGCTACAATTGACTGACCAACATTTCAATAAAAACCCTTAATACCCAATTTGGCTATTGCATTTTATAGGTTCCATTCCTGCCAATATGGACGAGGGTTTTCTCTTGTCCTCGGGATGCTTGAATCCTCCCATGTGGCCATACCCTTTCAAGTATTGGTAAGCAACCCTTTAGGGTATTCTCTTTATAGTTAGGAATTTGACCTGATGGTCAGCAATCTTAATCGAAGAGGTTGTTATAGGTAAACCCAATTAACATTTTTCTTTCTTTTACAGAGCATGGTTAGAGGAGATGGTCATCCATTGCGATTTTTCTTATGTAACAACATTATCCTTCACTAGTTTAGACATTTTGCTTTGAACTATTTAATTATTCATTTTGAAAAGGTTAATTTTTTTTTGTTTTACGGGTGACGCTTTCCTCTCAGCTACAGAAGGTGGTTTTAGCTATAATCTTTGCAAATTGTCCAGGTTATAATTTCGAAATCATTATTTTCTCCAGGTGCTCGTGAGGCTAGTTTTCACCCTTCGAATTAGGGTTTTTGGTGTTATGAATAATTTTAAAATTGAACCTTGAATAGACTTTATTGTTATGGCCACCCAACCTTATTATGTTATGAAAATATTGTTACAGTAAATTGTGGCCTCTAGCCATAAATGTTTTTCCTCTTATGGATTATATATGTCTTTTTAAAGAAAAAATATTTCTGTAAACAAGGATCGTGTTGGTTCTTCTACAATGGTATTTTATAATTTAAATTATTTATTATTACAAGGTTAACATTCTATTTTCTGTATTGTCTATAATTACTCCTTGTTCTTCTAGTTAGGGTCTTTACATTGCGACCATTACCTATGGTGTTATAAGTTTAATTATTGTAATATTAAGGGAAACTAGGGATTGAAGATTATTTTTCATCTCATTTTTGCAACCTCTGGATACAGTTTGTGTTTTTATTTTGAGTGTACTTTTCATTCTACAAATAAGCTTCATGACCTATTGTCTGAATCAAGAGTTTATATGATTTTCTTTCAATGTTAACATTGTAGAAGTTTTCAGATATATTGTTTATATTAGTTGTGCTAATTCGCAACATAATTACTTGTTGCAAATTGGTTTATGGATGTATCGCATAATGAATGCATGTAATCGACGTTCCAAACCATTCACTATGGTTCATATTCAAGATGAAATAGAGATATGAAAGAATGATCAAAACCTAGGTTCTCATAAATAGGTAAAGGATAGATGAATAGGAAGCCGACCTGGAACCCTAGAAGTAAAATAGTTATTAAATCTATTTTTTAATTTAGGAATCTTTATAATATGGCAGTGATATGCTTAAAATGATATGTTAATAATTAATGTAATATAATTTATTTATGGCATATTTAATGTTAAGACTTATTTTATCTATTAATATTATGATGTTATATTAAGACCTAATTATTAAAGTAGTATAATGTAAAAAGGATATATATTGATATAGGATATTTTATAATATTAAAAATTCAATTTTGTCCACATGGTTTGTGATAAATGGTGATTGGGTGCTCTATTAAGGCACTTATTGATGTGAAGTCACTGTTCAATTCCCCCCTCGATCAAGTTGATAAATTGACATGATGAAATGTATTTTTCCAGCTCAAAAAATATTAAAATTCAATTTTTATATCTTTATAATGTAACCATATAATAGCGATTTATTACATTTATATTATATATAATATATAATATATGGAAATGTGTTATAAGAGAGATAAAAAATTAGTATGTATATATGAATAATATATTTAATTAATAATATAAATTAGGAGTTTCAAGGGAAGGTCGGGAAGAAATTGATTTAGATGTTAAAGTGTGGATCCATTTCTTATATATAATTATCACTGTAATATATATTGGTATTGATATGTTGCTTACAGAGTACATTTATAGAATTTAATTTTTTAGTATTTAGTATCTATTTCTTTTTGTCTCTTTTAATTTTTCATACAAATCTGGAATTTGTGGGTGGGGCATAACCTTACGACCTTCCCTAATTATTCGAGTATTCCTTTTTTCTAAACCCAGGATTGTTCTACTAGTTTGCTAGTGATTAGATTTAAATAGGAACGCAACAAATTACAGATATAACCATAAATACAAATATGCAGTAGAAATAACAATTCATTTCATTAATATCAAATATTGAAATAACTTACAAATAGAATGGAAATAAGGCTAGCTCGGGCAATGGTAGCTTATCTTTGAGAAGAGATTTGCTGGCTACATGCCTCTGAACTATGTTACAATGAGGCTCAAAGCCATATTTATTATTGAGAAACAATGGAAAACCCTAAACATCCAAAAACCTAACCCTAGGAGATGAAGTGCCAAACTATGGACCCTGTTTGGGTAAATTGGTACATCAACTTCCCAGGGTCGTAACTTTGGGATACGATCTTCGTTTAATGCGCACAATACCTCATTAGAAAGATCTATCTTAGGACTACAACTTTTGTATGACCAACATCAATATATAACCAATGTTGGTCCTGGTTTTTCCCAAAAAAATGTTGTTTAGGGCCCCAAAATGGTTCTTGAAGTTTAGGACCCGAAAAACCACCAAAAATAGTAAATTTTGCTAGAAATACGGAAACTGAAAAACGAAAAGAAACAATGGTGGGGATCCAAGTGGAAAAGGCAGGTGGCCACCAATATCCACCTAGAATATTCCTCCCCCCTTAGGAAGCAATGGTCCCCATTGTGTCGAGTTCCTTCCTGAGATGAGGAAACTTCTGTTGAACTTGGTCCCTATGAGCCACTTGCCCTGGTGAAGGAGTTGGCCTGCTTTAACAACTCGATATAGTTGGATCCTTTGTTGTTAGGTGTTATCGATCTGCATGTCCATGATCCTATTGGTTGTGGCTTGTTCCATGCAATCTGGATTTAACTCTGTAGGCATGAGCTATTCTGCAATGTTTGATGTGTCTAGCAATGGTGGTAAGTATGGTCAAAGGCAGCCCACATTGAACACTAGGTGCAAGCCAAGGAATGGGGGAATGTTGAGCTCAAATGAATTGTCTCCCATAGCCTTGGTAATGGTGTCAGGACCATATTGAAGTGGTTTGAGTTTCTGATAGGATTCGGTAAGGCGTTACTTCTGTAAATGCAACCAGACATTGTCACCCTCTGAAACTTGTGTGGCACCTAAGGTTGATCATGTCGCTGCTTGTACTTGGTGTTTGATTTCTTGAGAATCTCGTGGACCTGTTAGAGGATATGTTGGATGTGCTCAATGAAGTTGTTTTCCTTATCAGCTTCAAACTGGAAATGAGTTAAATCTGCCTGAGTAGCTAGAAATGGTATGGCCACATCAATGGGACATAGTGGATGGAACCCAGGCCCACCTGAAAAAGGTTGTGGCTAGTCGAGTTGTGGAGAGCCCGGCTATAGTTGTGTTGGACATAGGGGAGGCTCTCATCCCATGTGTGTGGGTGATTTTAGTTGTACATGCGCAGAATGTGTACGATCATCCTATTAATGACCTTTGCCTAGCCATCAGTTTGGGGATGGAAAGTTGTGGACATAGTGAGCCTGGTGTTTAGCATCGACTAGAGACTGGAACAAAATGTATTGAGGAACCTACTATCCCAATCTGAGATGATAGACTCCGGGATCCCAAAGTGTACCCACACTCATTCAAAGAAGAGTTTAGTAGTGGATTCTGTTGTGATATTCTTCTTGCAGGTAGTCATAATGGCCATCTTCGAGAATCTGCCGACAACCGAAAAAACACAGTCATTTCCATGCTTAGTAGAAGGAAGGCCTGACATGCAATCAATGGATATGGATTCCCAAGGTCGACTAGGGGTAGGCAGTGGAGTATAGAGGCCTTGCTTCTTGATGGTTGGTTTGGTATTAGTGTAGGAAGTGTAGGATCTGATGTACTTCTTGACATCCTATCGAATATTCAACCAATAAAAATACTTTTCCAGCCCTGCAACCATTTTCTTGACCCCAAAATGCCCAGCATTCTGACTGTAGTGCACTTCCCAAATCATCTTGGCACGTGCACATGAAAGAACACAAAGGTGTCCCAGGTGGCATAACAGGGCATCTCATAGGTGAAAATCTGGAACTTGATGACCTTCCAAGAGCATCTGGTATGTGTTGTTGAATTTTGGATTGCTTTTGTAGAGAAGTGGTCAATCATAAGTCTCGTGCCCACAAGAGATGAGCACTGTGGTTAACGCCATGATTGGTGGTCGGCTAAAGCAATCTGCAACATTATTGGTTTTTCCCTTCTTATACTTGATATTCAAATGGAATTGTTGCAAGTATGTAGACCACTTCTGATGGAAATCATTATGCAACTTCTCTTATGTTTGTATGAACTGCAGGGGTCGATGGTCTGTGTGGATGACCATTTCTTTCCCCAAAATATAATGTTTCCATTGTCGGGAGGCCTGCAAAATGGAATACATCTCTTTGTCATAAGTGGGATACTTTCAGATTGTGTCTAAAAGTGTCTCACTGTGATATGCCATTGGATGCCCCTGATGAGTAAGCATTTCCCCAATAACATAGTCAGAGGCATCTGTCTCGATCTCAAATGGATGTTTCAAGTCTAGTAATGTGAGCACTGGTGTAGAGAAAAGGCAATGTTTCAACTCTATGAATGCCTTTTGTTGAGATTTAGACCAAAATAATTTGGCTTTCGCTCCTCCCTTAGTGACTTGACTCAAGGACCAAGTGATATGAGAGAATCCCATCATGAACCTACGGTAGAAATTGGCAAGACCCAGAAAGCTGCGGAGCTTTGTCTGAGTGGTTGGGGCTAACCAATCCTGAATGACTTGGATCTTGGCTGGATCCACATGCACACCTTCTTCATCAATAATGTATCATAGAGACTAAACCTAGGTCATTCCAAAAGTGTATTTCTCCAAATTGGCACACAACTTGTGTTGCCGCAGTGCTTTGAGAACCTGTCGGATGTGGTGGAGGTGCTCTTCCCAACTCTGGTTAAAGATCAGGATATCATGAAGGTTGCAGGAGCATTCCTCAACCTGAAAGGCATAACCAACCATTTGAAAAGGCCCTCCTTGGCTTGAAGGCAATATTGCACACATCAGAGGGTTTGATTGGTACTTGGTGATATCTGAACCTCAAGTCAATCTTGCTGAAATATTTTTCCCCCTTGAGTTGGTTCAGAAGGTCGTCAATCCATGTGATCGGGTACCTATTCAAGACAATGATCTTTTTCAGTGCCCGATAGTCAATACAGACTTTCCAAGTCCCATCCTTCTTCTGCACCAACAAAATATGGCTTACACAGAGCGATGAACTCAACTGAATGTGACCTTCCTACAGCAACTCCTAAATCTACCTCTTGATTTTGTTGTTCTCTAGAACGAACCACTGATAAATTGATCCATTGGGCAACGACACACCTAGGGTAAGATCAATGGAGTGCTTGACCTGACAGTGCAAAGGCACCCCTACGAGGGAGGTGAATATGTCCTCGTACTCCTCCATGAGCTTATCCATCTATTATTTTTATGTGGAGGGGCGCTATTTGGAGATTGTGGCCATTGTCTTCTTCTTTCCTTGAGGGCGTATCATAAGGAAAACAAATTTCCTGGTTTTGGAAATGAGCGTACTGCATATTTTTGTAGTAACCAAAGAGATGGCGATGGATGGTGCTACCTCCAATATCTTGTACAACTTATTTCCCAAAGTAACAATAACAGAAGAGGCCTTGACTCATACACAACATGTCGCTTCCACAATTATGGTTGACCTAATAATACATCATAAACATCAAGGGGAGTGATGTCACATAATACTTCATATTTAGAGGGCTTGATGTTGTATGGAAGGTGACACTGTTGGCTCACGCAAAGTTCCCGTCCTTGGTGCCCGATGGTGTATGGTTATGGATGTGTTGTGGTCGATAAGCCCAACAACTTCACAACCTCTACCGAAATAAGGTTCTTTTGCCTCTCGTTGTTGATAATGAACTATAGCAGGGAATGCTTTACCCATATCTGGGAGTGGAAGAGGCGCTCCTCTTCCTCTGGATCATCAAGTTCCTCCTTCTGGATCTTTGTGGTGGCAATGGTGGTGTTGGATTCTGCATCAACAATATGCTTCCCTTTGTCATTCCCCTTGTTAGGGTCTGACTCAGAGGCAGAACATGCATCTTATTCCAAAGCCTTTATCTCGACCACTAGTGACTGCTTATCCTGACACTCACTTGTGTTGCGAGTGGAGCTCTTATGGAACTCACACCACTTTCCTGTGTCCTTCTTCGGCGTCGCGATGTTTTTCTTTGCTTGCAGCTTTGGCGGGTTGTCTTGGACCTTTTTTCCTTTGCTTTGTCCTTTGTTCTATGGTTCAAGGGCACCTTTCCCTTGCTTCAGATTCGTAGATCCAAAGTCTCAATTCTTCCATTTAAACTTATGCTCAATCTTGACGGTGTATCGGTACATCGTGCCGAGCGAAGAGATGTCCAGGAACTCTAGCTCGTCTTGGATGTAACTATGTAGGCAATTGCGGTACTTGAGTACCAAATGTTTTTCAGACTCCTTGATACCCAACTTCATGTGAACAGTATGAAAAACATTGGTAAAATCCAACACATCTTGTTCCCTTCCCTGCCGCAGCATTGTCCACTTTATGCATTTATCCTCATAGCTCCCGACAGGGTAGTACTTCTCCTTGATGGCATCCTGACATGAATTCTAAGAGGATTTAGCTAAAAAGAGTGAGGTTGGACTTTCATCCTTCTTCTCAGTTGGTTTCCCATGAGTTCTTGACATGGGGGGCGGCTTTGCGATGAGAAAAAGCAATATTTTCTCAATTGGAAAAATTATTAACAAAAAAATATCCTTCTAACAGAGTTAACCATTTATCTATGATGTCTGCATCTATTTGGCCCTCAAATATGGAAATGTCAAAGCTTACTTGTACCTTAAAAGGAGTGGAGTCTCCAAAGTGGCTGCTAGATGTGGATGCGCCATTGTTGGGCAACCGTTAAAGGATTTGGGCAAAGTTATCCATCATCACATTCCTTTGTTTCTCGAGGGCCTCCTCAAGTAATATTTTGTTACGATCTCCTGCCCCCTCGTCTTTCTTTTCTTCCCGCATGGGCGGCCGTCAGGGTTTGCGACGCTGATTTTGCAAAGGTTCAACCAAATCAAGCACTAACTCCTTATATCCCAACCTCAATGGGGATATGCAAAGAAAAATAGATTAGAAGCAGACCACTCTGATAGCACTGATCTAGATTTAAATAGGAATGCAACAAATTACAGATATAATGATAAATACAAAGATGTGGTAGAAATAATACTTCATTTCATTAATATCAATTACTAAAATATGTTTACAAACAGAATGGAAATAAGACTAGCTCAGGTGATCGTAGCTTATCTTTGAAAAGAGATGTGGTGGTTGCATGCCTCTAAGTTATTTTATAATGATGCTAAAAGGCCTATTTATTATTGAGAAACAACGAAAAGCCCTAAACATCCAAAAACCTAACCCTAGGAGATGAAATGTCAAAGTATGGGCTCTGTCTGGGTAAAGTGCTACATCAACTTCTCGGGGTCATAAGTTTGGTGTACGATCTTCGTTTGATGAAACAATACCCCGTTAAAAATATCTATTAGAGGACTACAAATTTTAAATGACCAACATCGGTCTTAGACCCATGTTAGGCATTCATCCCGGTTTTCCCATAAAACATCATTTAGGGCCTCAAAACAGCTCCGAAAGTTCACGACCAGAAAAACTGCCCAAAATAGTAAATTTTTCTACAAATAAGGAAACTGAAAAATTGAAAGAAACAATGGTGGGGGTCCAAGTTGAAAAGGTAGCTGGCCACCAATACCCACTTGGATCAGCTAGATAGCCAGATAGGTGGCCTAACAACTAACCTGGATCTAAGATTTTTGATTCCTATGAAATATTAATTAGTTGTTGTATTAATTCAACATAGTTCCCATTTGCTTAAAAATAGATACATCATGATACACCATTATACAGACAGAAAGCATTACCAGATACAAAGAAAACAACATACTACAGACAACAGATTTAAAATACTTATCTTTTTTTTAACTCTCTAAACCAACCACAAAGTCACTAAGACTGAGAGTGCTCCACCCAACCAATGAGTATGGTATCTAATACCAGAAATCCCCCAAAGCTAATGTCCACTTTCAGAACAATTATCTAACTAATGACCTTAAGAGGTCTTTTCCAAGACTCTATCTAGTCCCTACCAAGTCTTAGTCTGAAAATTCCATTGAACACTAGGATACAATTTGGGATTCCACTGACAAACCAACTCAAGAATCCATCTCTTGGCATCATCTTGCCTCCCTCAACAACCTCTTGCCTGAAGTTCAAAAACTTATAGCTTGATTATCCTCTCTTAGACCCCTTCAACCAAGTAGCAAGTTCACAATATTGCCTCGAGTTTTCTTCTCTCTCACCCTCTTGGCTTCTTTTTTTCAAATCTCATAAGAGAAAAATAATTTGTCAGACAAATTTATTAATATTATTTATAAAAGATCACATTATTTATTAACCATTCATACCAAGCATTCTGTGTGGGGCATAATCTGCCAAATCATTTCATTAAAAAGTTTACATTTTATAAGCAAATTCTAGCTTAAAAAGGAATATTTATTTTAAGAGTTATGTAAAATAACAAGTTGAAACAAATAATAATAATTGAATCACGTTATATCTACTGTGTGTTCTTTTTTAATATTTAAAATTATGAGCATTTTTTTCGCTTGAAAATAAAACATCACATATCACATCTATGGTAAGTGAAAGATAATGCATGTGAAGCTAAAGTACGCATACTAGTATACACACCATTGAGAATCGCCAAGCGCAAATGATTTGTGTTTTCAGTCTCGTTCATCCATTGAAAAATGATAGAAGAATATTTTCTGATAACCAGAATATTTGTGATGGATTTTCACGTGATGCCTGAACGCCCGAGTGTCCTTGTCCACATTGAAAAGCTTTTTTATTTGGTGAAACTAATAATTTCGTATGTGGGGATACAACGTTGGAATTTGACATTCCAACAACACATTAAAAGTTTTCAGCCTACTTTAATTAATAGGCTTTTTGGTTTTGGATTATTTTCCTTATAATTTGATAAATTAAATTTTAACTTGTTTTATTTTTTTATATTTTAAATAATTAGTATAAATTTAATATGAACAAAGGATTTATTTTTTCACCTTGTAAAATTTTTTATAAATCAATATTATTTAAATATTTTGTATGTTAATATATATATATATATTGATATATATATATATATAATATAAAACCAATATATTAAATATTTTGTATTTTATATAATATATATAAATATATTGACAACATAACAAATTTCAATTTTAACAAAATTACATATACTGTATTAAATAACTCTCAATCTTTTTACTAAAAATTATTGATTCAAATAATATAAAATATACCTCTCTTATTACAAAATAAAATAAAAACTTTAATTATTAATTTTTATCAATCTTATTATACAACCCAAAACAAATTTATTTTTTGATATTCATTAAAACCATTATGATTACTTTTTATACCGCTATCCAGAGATTTCTCCAATTTCTTGATTTCTGTCTTTTTTCTATTAAACATTTTCAGTTTATATTATATATATATAATAATGAATTGAATTGACTTGAATCGAACCGACTTCCGATGAATAAGGTGAAACGAAAATGTTTTAATTTTTTTAATTAAAATGATTAAAATAACTTAATTTGAAAACTATCGAGTAGAAAGAAGAAAATGTTAGTTAACAAATAGGAATTTGGTTTTAGTTTAGTGTCCGATTTAATTTTTCATTTAAAAAAAATTGTATTTCTTTAGTGATTTTTTTAATGGAAATCGTTAATTGAATAAATGAGGTGAAAAACGAAATATTGATTTTGATAAATATAAATGAATTTAGTAAATGAGGTAAAAAACTAAATATTGATTTTGATAAATATAAATGAATCTTGATTTGCATGTTAATGTGATATTTAATTATTGCAAATAATTTCTAATTAAAAGGAAAAATTGAATAGAGGAGATTGTTTGGGCTTAATGAACTTTGATTTGCATGTTAATGTGCTATTTTATTATTTTAGATATTTTTTAATTAAAAGGAACAAAAGTTGCATAGAGGAGATTTTATATATTGAAATACAGATTTTGATTTTAATTTTTTAAATTGAAATTAATATTAATTATTTTAAAAAAATATTTAACAGGTAGGGAAAAAATGAATGAAAGTTGAAATGAAGTTTTTTTTAGATTTTATTATTTATATTATTGTGATATTTGCTATTTGTGTATTTTATTTGAACTTTTATTTTTATGGAGAAGTGATTTGAAATTGGCTCTGTGAAATTATTTGTATCCAATTGTATATCATGAAGAAATAGAAGAGGTTTTTTGGAAGTTAATTAAAAAAATGTTTTATATTTTTTTTCTATATTATGATATTGACTAATTATTTGCAACTATTGTTGATTTAATGGATTTTAGCTTTTTATATCATATTTCTTGTAATATACCATATTTTTAGTAATAATTTTATTGTTAAAAATAAAATAACAAAAACAACTATATAAATTAAACAACTCATAAATGTTGTATAAGCATCAAAACAGGCCTCTCATAATACATCTCACATAACCAAGAACATGTTTATTTTCTCAATAACAAAATTATAACAAGAATTATTATTATTTTTATTAATTATAAAAAGAATTAATATTGCAATTAAATGTCTACCATTTAGAAAAAATGTAAACAGATTCTTAAGACAAAATTGAGAAAATATATATTTTTAAATTAGTAAAGATAAAATTTACCACAATACACCATATTTATGTGGAAAACTGAGAAAATGATTAACATATTTTATAAAAATACATAAATCCTCTCACTTTTGGGTTACACATGATCCGGATGTTGGGGGGGCCTCCAAGATCTAAAAGATTGAAATGGATCTTAGGGGGAGAGACCCTCAAGATTTGAAAGATTGAAATGGATCTCGGGGGAAAGGCCCCCAAGATCTAAAAACTTGAATTGCCAGAAGAAAAATAGGAGAATGCCCAATAAACAAAACCATAAAGAAACTTTTTATTAAAACCGATAATCACTGTAAAGGCTACATTGTGGTAGACAATCTGTCCTTTTACAAAATGTGACTTGTTACTTATGGTATTTTTCAATTACAATACCACGGGTCAATTCCATGGGTGAATGAATACCATGGGAAAATACCATGAGTGAATGAATACCATGGGTGGATGCCACTTACAATACCATGGGTAAATTCCATGGGTGCATGAATACCATGAGTTGATATCATTTTCCATTCGGATCAACACACCAAGTTTAGCAAAGATGATTCCTAATCTATAAAGAGGATTTGTTACAATACCATGGGCTAATACTATGTGCCAATACCATGTGCCCAAATAACTATAACTCATCTGACTCCTCATAACATTCTAGAAGAAACATGAAGAAGTCAAGATATTATATATTTTTTATTTTAATTTGATTTGGTCTCACATCTAACAATTCCCTCATAACATTCTAGAAAGAGCATGAAGAAGTCAAAATATTATATATCTTATTTTAATTGATTTGTTATCACATGTAACAATCTCTTGCTAGAGACCAAATAGAAGCTTGAATGCACTTTTTTGTGTTTTTTCTATCTCATTGATACTAATCCTTTACCAAAATGTTTTTAATCATGTTTGCAACATTCTAGCCAAGGCTCTTCAAAAATCTTCAGGCTCTTCAAAAAATCTTCTTGAAAAATATGTGTGAACATATCAACTAGATTATCTTAACTACTTATTTTTCTCCACTTGTAGTATCTTATCATCTAGCACTCATGTATCTAATGATATGTCACGTCAATTTTCTTTCTCTTAGAATGATATATTGTGTTATTTTCTAAATGATTAGCACTCTATTGTCACAATGTAGAACATATTTGTCTTGTTTTATTCCCAACTCTCCTAATAACCACTAAATCTACAATATTTCGTTGTAAGCTTCCGTGGTAGCTATGTATTCTACCTCTATAGTGGAAATTGCTACTACCTTTTGCATCCTAGACACCCAAGAAACTGTTGCATCTATAACAATATATAAATAACCAATGGTGGAATTTTTAGTGTCAACATCTTCAATAGTATTTTCACATGTATAACCTTCAAGCTACATGGGCTTCATTCAATAAACCTTTGGCATAAAACGTGTGTTCGTGGAATAGAAAACAATACCCCTATTTTTACTACATAGTGGAAAGTACCTCTAAAATCATTTTATTTAGCACCCTACCAATACGGACCTGATACACCTTCCCAATTAAAAAGGTCACTACTTTCAATAAATCTTGTAGGTATCTATTTTTTCATAAACATTTTTTATACCACTTCATATATTTTTATTTACTTTGAGCTCCATTTTTTATACACAATATATAAAAACACTTTACCCCGCTATTATATTTTCAATATATTATGTTGTTTTTTGCTCAACATATGTCCCCTAATATGAACGCACATGGTTTGGTATTGCTCCCCTAGTGAAACCCTCATGCTTCAAGCATAACATTATTATTATTAACAAAAAATAAATAATGACTAGTGCCACCTCTCATAACTGAATCTTTTCGTTGGATATAATACATAAAATGTTCACAAAGTTTAATCTCATAGGATTTCAAACATGGAATTATATTTTTTTTGAAAAGGAGTTTTAGGCCCTTTTCGCTCATGTGACCCAACCACTTGTTCCATAAATATGTCGAGCTTCCTTATTTTGCAACATCAGCTATATCTAATATAAAAAAAATCATCAATATGTACAAGGTTCTTATCTTGAATCCTTTGGGCCTAACCAATGATTCTTTACTAACTTTTGAGCCACCTTTACCAAATCTTGTGGAGAAACCTTCATCATTTAATTGTCCCACAAATATCAAACACATTAGCTTCTCTAGAATATGTCTAACTTGTTTCGATAATATATCATACCTATCCTTTGTCTTGATTATGAAATATCCCACTCCAATAATATTAAAAAAAAATTATTATTTCCGAGATGCACTCTACCATAATCACCAACTTCATATGCAAGTTTTTTTTTTCATAGAGTTATATAGTAAGATGTCATAGAGTGAAATAGTTAATCT
>APFE030394392.1:0-27429 GCA_000404065.3 Pinus taeda
TATATATATTATTGATGAAACTAATGACCATAATGATTGTGGATGTAAATCAAACCAAAAAGAGTAATCCTGGTCGAACCTCTGCGCATTCTCAATCAGAGAGAAATTATGCTATAGAAGCAAGTGGTTGCCTAGGTTAAGTGTAGTGGAAGCACTCCAATTGGGAGAGGCTACATGGGAAGATAAATATTATATGCGTGATGCATATTATAACCTTTTTCAAAGGCTAAGAAACACTGAGGATGATGTTTCACACGGGGGGAGAGATGTAACACGCCTCAATAAAGCAATAATTGTGTTGTTTTACTACAAATGAATTGGGATAATTATGGGCCAAGTAAAGGCCTAGAATGGATGGTAAATATAAATTTTATTTTATTTATTTTAATAGATAATACAAACTAGGGTTAGCCATAAAATTACAACAAAAAATTTCTAAAAGGGGGTTTCATTTACTAGACAAATAGAAGACAAGTATTCCTCTCCCTAGAGATAAATAATCTCAGTTTGGACAAGGGAGCCAAGAGTGCAAGGGAAGAAAACTTGAGGCAACCTTGGAGACTTGGTACCTGGTTGGAGGAGGTACAAGAGACGAGTTGAAGCTTTAAGTTTTGGAACTTGATATAGCAAATTGTTGAAGGTTTGCAGGACACTGCTAGAAAGGGTATTCTTGAGTTGGTTGGTGGCTAGTGGAAACCCTAAGACAAACTTGTGAGTCTGTGAGTTCTTTGGCTATACTTGTATATATTGATGCCTTGACCAAACCTTGTTAGGTCACTCTCAAGAAATATTTCTAGGAAGAAACTGGCTCGGGGGGAGAATTGGATGTAATTGCCATTGGTTGGGTGGACCACTCCCTTTCGTGGCCATTTTATGGTTAGACCATACAATTAAACAAAGATAAGTATTTTAGGTAATACCTATGATGAATTATTTTATGTCTCATTTATGTGAGGAATATTTAATGTGATAATATGTGTTATTTATTTCTGTGTATGGAAGTTGGTAAATTTCCTGTATTGAAAAAAAGAGGATGACTGGTGAAGTGTGTTAGTTTCAATCCAAACTGATTTAACAGTAGCCTAGAAATAATCTTGGCTTTAGACTAGAAGAGGACTGGAATACATGAGTAAGTCCTAGGGATATTTCCTGCTCAAGGAAAATTCCAGATCAATTGTGAACAATAATAACATAAATGACTTTAGCAGTCTATAATCACCCAGATTATTTTAAAAATGAATAAAAACAACACAAGTGTAACTTATAATTGAAACCCCTGGAGTAAACTGACAACTATATGCATTATATCCTAACCATTCATAAGATAGTTCATGAGAACTAATTTGAAAAACAAAGATATAAGTTATAATACAAATTTTAGAAAGGAATGATTTAAAATAACTATGACAAAATGAACAACTATACACTCTGAGCATGGTAGTCACAAGTCTTTAAAAAGTTCATAACGTAAAGGAAAAACTTTATGAGTGAAACCCTCAAAACACACATTTACTAACAGAGTACCATTGTAGGAATACCATTGAACAGTGGATGGTTCTCTAATTAAATTGTTAAACCAAGGAGAAATACCCGATGGTCGAAAGACTAAAGGAGTATGTTCACAACTATTTATACAATTTCTTCGAGAAGCAAATTAACCAAGAAGATAACAGTTAACTTACAGGGTTAAACCATCGCTACATGCAAAGTACAATTATCCACATAGAGAAAGTATCAAATATTATATATATATATATATATAGAGTGCATGTAACTCCAATTTGCTCTGGGCCAAGGGTCATAACAAGTTCAACAAGAAAACTAGTTAAATAATCAAACCCTTGATGCAACCCTAAGGTTTTTACACCCATTGAATAAAATAATAAATACTTTTATTTCCTTTAATTTACAAAAAGGCTGCAATGTTGTGCCCTAAAAACCCTCTATAAAGATAACAAAAAGGAAAATTTTCAACTATGGGCTAATCCATGAAAATATCTCGAACACATTCAAGAACCTGAGAAATACAAAATAAACGGGATTACTATCAGAACCTATAAACTATGGATGAATGAGAAAGGCGTAAGTTCAATGATTCCTAATCGGAAGGTGATAGAACCAAACCTGGTTGAAAATTTCCATTAGAGGAAAGTTAGCAACTAATACAAAGTGATAAGGTAAAAAATGTGACAAAGGTTGAGAAATTCCACCTAATACATTCTCAGCTTAATCATTATCCCAAGGCTAGAAGACAAGTAAATTCTGAGGCTTAGTTTAAGGAGGAACTTAACCAGAAGAAAAAGAAAGGGTTGCAGAGAAACCGTAAAGAAGAATATGATAAGCTTGATTTAGGGCATTAAATTAAGCATAGTTTATACTTGTTTATTTAGCTAGAAAGGTAAAATAAAATCTTACCTGAGCCGAGGCCATTACAATTGCATGTTGAAGTCCACCTGTCATGTGACAAAGCAAGGTAAATCAACTAATGGCATCAAATTATGATCTGAAAAGTAAGGATGAGAAAGGGGAAAATGCGCCTCAATAAATAACAACCATTACCTGTCCCAATGGGTGAGGAAGTTCTTGTAGACGAACCCTAAACCCCTAATCAAAAGAAAATGTCCTATTGATGAGCTCCAATGTCCTCTTTGTCAGTTGTTTTCACCTGGTTAGAGTATTGTTGCAGAAGAGAAAGAAATAAATTAGTATATAGTTAATAAAGACTGGAAAAATGGAAAAGGGAAATGTATGCCTTTAATTCTTCACACAGTGGATAGGAGGAAACCCTCACCTGCAATGAAAAATTGCTAAGCGATTCCAATGCAGACAGTCATGCCAATAAGAAAAATTATGGATGAATAAACTAAATAAAGGAAGATTTTAAAATCAGGTATGTGCTTATTTTTTAGTAGCTTGGGAGGTACTCTAAACCCTAGGGTTCAGGGTCTGGAGGTTGGAGCACCACAAGAATCACTTGTGGGCTTGGAACCCAAGGTTGGGGTTTTGAACCCATCGATGTTTGGGAAAAAACCATGAGGCATTTTGGACATGTGATGGATGGAGATGATAGAGGATAGTGAGGAGAATCCAACACTTCAAGAATTGTCGAATTCCGAGATGTCGTTGATGAGTGATGAATTTTTAAAGTTGTCAATGGATTTTTTAGACAATCAAGTCATGTACGCTTGACATGTTAAGTCCAAAAGACAAGTCTATTGGAAAATTCGTGGATCCCTTGTAAATCCTATAAATACAAGGTGATGTGATGTTATTTTAGCATCCAAATGTGCATATCTCTCATAGAAAACACATATGAGGAAACCAAGCTCAAGAAGGAGGCTAGATGGACAAGTTTGTGACTATTCTTGAGTGATTTATGTGTCTCTCACAGAGCTGAGGAGCTATAGAAGGTTGTAGCTATCAATAAGGGTGGTTTAGGTGGTGTATTGTGGTAGTTTTGTATGGGTATTCCCTCCTGAAGGAAGGACAGATCCCTTGCTGTGACTTTTAGATGAGTCACATACATAATATAACATGTACAAGTGGGTTGTAATGCTATTGTTGATTGCACATGAGGGTTGAGGCATAAGACCTAGTATAGGTGTGGCATGAGGATTGTTTGAGGGTTGTTTATAGCCCATATCTATAGCAAAAGGTGGTATGATTTATTTGGAAGGAATCACAACCTTGAAGGAGGCCTAGAATTGAAGGAAAGTGGTTATAGAAACTTACCAACAAGCCTAACAAGGTGTACCAGGTCTACAATGAATACACCATCCTTTAATGACATGAGGTATGTATTTTAATGATGTGTTTGTGTTGAGTTTGGTGCTTAAGTTAGGTGGTGTCCAAGTGTGGAAAAAGTGGTAGTCTATGGGAGCCATGTGTTGAGGTTGACTTAGATGGTTGGAGACCTCAACAAAGAGCAAATACTACAGTGATTTTATTGGGCATAATTGGATTGGTGGAGGCCAACATGTTGATGGCCCAAAGTAGCCCTTGACAAGCAGTCATAACGAGAGCTTGCCAGATGAAGGTTGGGTGAAGGATTGAGCCTAATGTGTAGCTCTTTGATGGATGAAAGAAGTTACTAGATTTGAATATTGGAGCTCAGGTAATGGATAGCCTAGAAGAGAAGATTGGATCAACCCATGTTCATTATAGCATAACAAACTTGCAGCAATGATAGGTGGAAGCCCTCTTGGAGACTCTAAGTGTTGTCCTTTGATGGACTAAGGGGCAGCTAGAGAGTAAAATTGAAGCAAAGGACCGACATGATGAGATATGACATAGATATTGCAAAAATATTGTCATTGTATCTTGTATCCCTTGTGTGGAAGCCCTAGACTATTGTATTATTCAGTTGGCTTAATATAACAAAAATTGGGTTGTTGTACATATTTGTACAATATTTTGTATAAATTTGTCTATACTTTTGCATGTGTGATTTACTACTTTATATTGTTTCATTGTGCAAAGTAGTTATGTTAAGATTCTTGGTTTGGTAGCATCAAATTCTAAGATTCTATCTTAGAGGCAAGATCGTGGAAATTCAACATGGTATTAGAGCCAAGTTTGAGCAACTTTAGAAGACAATGAATCATCATAGTGCACAATGAAGTACAACTTAAGAGGGAGTTGGTCACATTTTAGGTGAAGGGCTCATTGCAATGTCGAAGTTGTAGGTTAGTCTCTGGTATGAGGACATGTTGGAGGGGTTGTCCAACTATAGTCCATGGAAGGAAAGGATAAAGTTGGCATTAGGGGAGTTTTGAGGTCTAAAATATGCTTCCTAAGAAATTTATAAAATAATAGTGGAAATAATAAAATAATAATAGATTACATCATCAAATTTTAGAGGTAAAAAAAGAAAACGTTTTTTTTTTCAACCCGTATTTTCAACTTATCTCCTTATGGGTTTACTCAAATTTCGAGCGGAAACACACATTGGATGAATAATTTGATTCCTCATCCAAGGAGTAGCCATATTTCATACTTTCAATGGACCATGCTACATGAAAAACGTGATTGCAATCATGTTTTTTCATGCATTTCTCATTTATTGTTTAGTAAGGTCCATCAAAAGTATGAAACATGGGTACTCCTTGGATGAGAAATTAAATTTTTCATCCAACTAGTACTATTGCTCAAAATTTGAGTAAAACCTTAGGGAGATAAGTTGAAAATATGAATTGAAAAAGTAGTTTTATTATTTTTTTATCTTTTTACTCCAAAAATGGTGAATAATCCCCCATGGTTGACATCATCATCTTGAATCCTGCTGGTTCTTGTAAAGTTTATTTTGGTTGTATATTTTTCTTAGGAGGCCCATTTTAGACCTCAAAATTCCCCTAATGTCTTCCAAGTCAACAAGATCTGGGATTTCATCGAGAAATCCATCAAGAACCCACCTGACCCAAAGGAGATGAAAGTGTATGAGGATTTGGATACGAGGGTGAGATTGATCATACTTAATTGTGTGAAGGATATCCTAATACTTCATTTGTCTAGGAAGAACACTGCACATGAGATTTGGATGTCTCTTCAGAATTTTTTCCAGAATAATAACGAGAATCAAGTACCGATATTGGAGGATAAGTTGAAGTCCACCAAGATGTTATAGGGTGAAGGAGTAACTTCGTATATGACGAGATTTTCTCAGGTTGAAGATGATATTACTACCATCGGTGTGAGTATTTCAGATTCTGATATGGTGAGGATTTCTTTGAAAGGGTTCACTAAGGAATGGAAGCCCTTCATCAAAGGGATTGTTGCTAGAGAGAAGTTTCTATACTAGAATAGATTGTGGGATGAATTCATTCATGAAGAGTTATGAGACAAGGATCTTCATCTGAAGAAAAGGGCTTCAGATGATGACATGGAACTTGCAGCATGAATGAAGGGTAAAAAGAAGAAGGACTTGAGTAAATTCAAGTGTTTCAACTGTAGCATGATGGGTCATTTTTTGTCGTGATGTCCAATTAAGAAGAAGGGAATTGGTGATAAGAAAAAGGGGAAGCAGGTCGTTGTTGTTGCCAATTCTACTGAGATAGATTCTCTCATAAGGAGGTTGGAGGAGGAAGACTTTGCTATGAACTCTCATTTATCATAGGGTATTATTGATGAGGATAGATGGTACATGGAAAGTGGTGCATCAAAACATATGACAGGGTCACAAGAGGTTTTTGAGACTCTAGATGAAAGGGACTCAAATTTGAACATGGTGTTGAGCGACAAGAGTTAGAAGGAGATTTGAGGATTGGGAGTTGTGTCATTCAAGATCGAGATAGGATGGGTGATGCAGGTCCAGGATGTATTGTTTGTATCAGGACTCAGATATAGCGTGATATCTGTCTCAATGATCGAGAAGAAGGGGTTTGAGGTCTTGTTCCAGGATGGGAAGGCAAGAATTAGACCTAGAGGCTCTAGCTCTGTAGGTATTGTGCTTGGAGCTACAGAGCATGGTCTATACAGGCTAATAGGAAAGCCTATGGATCATGGTAAGAAGAAAGAGTAGGACCAGGTGCAGGTTCGAGACAAGCAAATACAGGTGTAGCCTTAATAGAGGAAGGTACAAGATCCATAGAATAAGGTCTAGATTCTAGAGGTATAGAGCGAGTCAAGTTCTAGCGGGCGTATATAGGTTTAGAGGGAGACTTTCCAGACCAAGAAGAGCATGTGGTCAATGGGGAGAAAGAGTTCTCCTACAACTGGAAATAAGGAATCATGGAAGGATTTTAAAGTGATACAGGAAAAGAAGAAGAATCAAGATGCTTCTAGTAATAGCGACACTTCCAAGAGAGGCATAGTTCATACTATAGGGATTGTTGTAGTGGTGAGGGCTAAGAGTGGGGTGAGTGTTGCAAGAAGTGATGATGATGATGAGTTACTTATTGTTTTTGTAAGTACCTCTTTTGCTAAGAGTGAGTGTTCAATTTTTAGTAGCTTTGGAGATACTCTGAGCCATAGGGTTCAGGGTTTGGAGGTTGAAGCACCACAAAAATCACTTGTGGGATTGGAACCCAAGGTTGGTGTCTTGAACCCATTGATGTTTGTACCAAAATTATGAGTAATTTTGGAAATGTGAAGGATAGAAATGATATAGGACAATGAGGAGAATCCAACGCTTTGAGAATCGTCAAATTCCCAAATGTCCTTGATGAGTTATGACTTTTCGAAGTTGTTAATGGATTTTTTGGAGAATCAAGTCATGATACTTGACATTTTAAGTCCAAAAGACATTTATATTGGAAAATTAGTGGAGCCATTGTAAATACTATAAATACAAGGTAATGTGATGTTATTTTATCATCCAAATGTGCATCTCTCTTATAGAAAAAACATCTGAGGAAACCGAGCTCAAGAAGGAGGCTAGACGGATTGGTTTGGGACTATTATTGAGAAATTTATGCGTCTTTCGCAGGGTTGAGGAGCTATAGAAGGTTTCCATTACCATTAAGGGTGGTTTAGGTGGTGTATTGGGGTATTTTTGTATGGGTATTCTCTCATAAAGGAAGGTCGCAGCCCTTGCTGTGAGTTTTAAATGAGTTGCAGGCATAATATAACATGTACAGATGGGTCATAAGGCTATTTTTGATTACATAGGAGGGCTGAGGTATAAGACGTAGTACAAGTGTGGTAAGAGGCTTGTTTGTGGGTTGTTTATAGCTTATACCTCTAACAGAAGGTGTTCTGATTATTGGAATAAGGAATTGTTGAGAGGGGGGTGAATCATAATTTAAGAAACTATTACTTTTCTTTTCTTATTGTACTTTCTTATATGAGAGAATTCATTCATGAGCAATTAAATTAATGACTTTTAGATATGTAGACTCAAACAACAATCTCATGTAAATCATACATTTGACATAGTGTTTTTCATGTGGAAATCCAATAGGGGAAAAACCACCAATTTGTTGTTTGTTTATGATGTAATTTGAGCACCAACTTATTTACATATGTTTCTTTGTGAGCACCCACTTACTGGAGGCACCAACCCCCTTAGTTTTAGCAAGCACCAACTTTCCAATAGGCACCAACCCCTTTAGTTTCAACAAGCACCAACTTTCCAAGAGGCATCAAACCCCTAAGTGTTCAGACACCAACCTGTCACTACCACTGTTCTACTTTTTCATACAATTTTCAAACTGAAAACAAAGGAATATAATATTACAAGTAAAATAACGTCTAATGTCTATTTGTAGATGCAATTTCTACACTTTTCTTTCTAAACACTTGTGGCGGTCCTCCTCTTGTTGCTTTCTATGTGTTATGCTATCTCTGCTTAGGGCTTTCTATTGTTTTCAACACAACACTACCCTTGCAACACTCTGCACCTATTTCTTAGGCCACAACTTTGTTCTTTCTTCCTCTCACATATGCTCACTCTCCCACTTTGCTTAATGGAGGTTCACAATTTTGTTCTTGTGATGCACTTAGCTCAATTTACTCACTTTCATCATCAAATCTACCCAAATTTGTACTACTAGCATGGCTCCCCATGCTTTTGCTGAAACACACTTCCCCTATGTTGTCACTGTATTCAGGATCAGAGCAATGAGAGATGATCATTTCCCTGTCATGTTGCAGACACTCCATGCTTTTGTTGAAACACACTTCCCCTATTCTGTCACTACATTCAGGATCAAAGGAATGGGTGATGATCACTTCTTTGTCACGTTGCAAGCACTCCATACTTTTGTATTAAATCTAAGCTCTCCTTACATATTTCATAAAGACTCCCCATGATCATTTATGGCTCACAGAGACTTAGTTAGACATTCTCATGGCACCTATGTTCTTCATTTATCTTTATAATGTATGCACCTAATTTCTTCGATAATCGACCACATTGAACAGCATTCAAAGCCACAATTGTTGATTCATACATCTTTAATACACCTTTGTACTATTTTTATATTGGCGAATTTACACTATAGAACACTATCAAAGCCTTTTCCATATTGGTTCTTTTATGCATAAAATCCATACGAAAGAAATGAACTTTAATAGTCCTCAACCTCTTATGTATAAGCCTCTCTTTGTGTTTTCCTCCATATAACTGAGGGTTGTGATCGAGGGCTCATCCTTAAGGTGCTAAGTCCTCCAAACCCTCGATTGGGGCTATATTTTCTTTGTTGGACCCTTACACATTTGTTTCATAAAACCGATGTTTTATACCCGGGAGGCCATTTATTGGAGAATTATTTATGATGAAACTATGTGAGCCACCAAGGATCATCGACCGTCCATTGCCAAAGTGATGTCATCACATGACACGTGGCATCTTTTGACTAGTCATGTCATCCTGATATGGCCCATTAGGCCATCCAAAACCCCAAAACAACCTACCACGTGTCCTTCCATTTAGTGATGTCATGCGTATGTCAACAACTACTTGTAATTATTGGAACCAATCAAATTCTACCACGTGTCCTCATCAGATCTTCTCAGACACCTCCACTTGTCCTCCTAGAGGAGAGAGAAAGGGCCTCGCCCTTCTTGGTTTTGAAACAATTTTCTTTATAAAAACATTTTCGGCTCTCCTGGCTATTTAAAATTGGAGGCCTCAATCCCAACGTAACTTTTGAAACATCGAATGCCAATCGTTGATGCACCACTATGCAGTGATTGTCAGGGTCTCTGATATGCGATATCACAAATTGCATACCAAAACTTGTTGTTGTGTTGCCCCCTTGATTCTCAATCCTCCAATATCTTATATGCATGGACGTATGATATGTCGGGACCTCTGATATGCGATATCAAAAATCGTTAATCGGTGTTTCACTTCGTCCATGCACTTTACCTTGAATCCCACAATTGTTGGGACCTATGATGTCTAATATTACTCACTGCATAAGGCTTGAATCACCCTAAACTCTAACAGGAAATATCTTCCGAACCACATGACCGTTTCTATACATCCACATATCATTGGACAGCTCTTCCAGAGCATTATCCAATGAAAGGAGTCTGATTAGCCACTGAGCCCATCTACCACCTCAAAATATGGCTCCAAAGTCTCTACATAGTATATCATCACAACCACCAAGGCATGAAGCCCCATCATCAGGCTGAGCCTTGTTTATCGTTAATGGCAACACTTGCATAGCCAACCAATTTCATACCCTCAAATTTCAAACAATCTCCCCCTTTGGCATTGATGGAAACACTATAGAATCCCCCTCAAGCTAGGCATGATCTGCTTCGATGCAAAATTTCTCCCCCTTTGACATCATTGGAAAAGAGAGCTTCACTTGCACTCCCCATGAAACAATGCAACCTACTCTCCCATGAGTTCCTCTTGCTGAGTAGCTTCTACCTCCTACCAATATGAAGTCATTTGGAGGGAGGAGTCACAACTCCTATCTACTGCCTAAGGTGCTCAAATAGTTCTCTTGCAAGTGACTTGATAAAGATATCTGCCAGTTTCTCTTTAGTGGGGACATACACAAGTTTAAAAATGTTGGCTACAACTTGTTCCCTCAAGAAATGATACTTGATTGGAAAATGCCTGGTTTTTGAATGCATGACTGGATTTTTTGAGATGTTGATTGTATTAGTGTTGTCACACATTATTGGAATGAGATTAGACAATTCTACTTGTATATCCTTTAAGGTTTGCTTCATCCAAAGAATATGTACAACAAGTCGCAACAACAATATATTATGCTTCAACAGTCGATAGAGAGATGGAGCCCTATTTCTTACTAACCCATTACACAAAGAAGTCACCCAAAAAGAAGGTTGCACCTAAATTACTTTTCTTGTCATCAAGACTTCCAACCCAATTACATGATATCTAGCCTTGACACTGTCAGATATAGTAAGCTTCCTAGCATTGATTTGTATTCAGTCTAATTTACCTGTGGCGTTGGATATTCCTTGTGCAATTTACAGCCTATAATCATGGGTGTGATGACAGGTTTGCAATTCTCCATTCCAAACTTCTTCAAAGTTTCCTTGAGGTATTTGGATTGAGATATAAAATCTCCTTGTGGAGACTGTGTAATTTGCAGACCCAAGAAAAAGGATATATCACTAATCATGGACATTTCAAACTCCTTTTGCATACAATTTGCAAACTGATGCCCCAACTGCTCCACATTGCTGCCAAATATGATTTCATCCACATACAACACATTTCGTGCTTCTTCCTTCTGATCAATGATGACCACTAATTTTCCCTTGATTCTTGTTGGAGAATTGTTACCAAAGGTGACATTGCCTCCTCTGTCTTTTTCTTTTAGTGAAAAAAACTTGTTTTTTTCCTCGAGTCATGTGTTTGGAGCAACCACTATCTACATACCATTTGTTTTCCTTATCATGTACTGATAATGCGAGCCCACATGCCATGTTCTTTTTCGTCTTTTGTTTCCAACTTCTTTTATCCTTTTGTAGATGTGTATGTCTGTTAGTTTGAGATTTAGACAAGTATTCAAACTTGATTCTACAATCATTGGCTTTGTGCCCAAAATCATTACATTTAAAACATTCAACTTCACTTTGTAGGGGAGTGAACGAATTTTGATTCCTTAAAGAGGAATCTTGAAACTTAGTAGTCGGATGTGTATTAAACCTAATATTTTCATCTCTTTCAAATTTTACACTTCTACAATCAAGATCTTTGTGTCCAAATATATGACACTTATAACAATGACCATAAAACAAGTAGGCACACTTATTGTTAAAACCATTGTAAGATTTAGCAGAGAAATACCTTACTCGACTGGTTGTTTGACTCATCCTCCATTGATGATCTCCTCTTTTTTTGGTTGCTCTTTTGTATTCATGAAATCTTTCATGAAGATTCTTCCTATGAATGTGGTTCTTTTACTTTTGCGGACCTGAAGTATATCTTCTTCTTCTTCTCGATAAAATATTCTTGTTCCTTTGATTACCCTAGTTTGGTTCTGGTTCTCGAGGGCCTTTGATAGCTCACAATCTAATTTAGCCTTCTAGCCCCTTCAACACATCTCTCATCTAGACCCTTATTGGTCTTTGCATTCTCAAGGTTAGTTCTTAGAGAGACCACCTCTACTTCAAGATACTGGCAATTTTCTTCCCATTCTTGAATCATACCTTGAAGTACTTCCTCCTTTTGTCTGGCTTCCTCCAGCTCAACCTTCAAAGATAGATAATCATCTTTGCAATTTTTTGAGGTCATTTCCCTCTTTAAATTGAATAACTCTTGTTTCAGCTGCTTGTTCTCAACTTCTAATCTTTCAATGTTTCTGTGTTCTCCTTTCAACAAAAGAGCCGGAATATCCTTTCTCTTGATAGATTCTTCAAGTTTTCTTTCTGGTATGAAAACTCCTCATTATCTTAGTTGTACATTCCTTCTTCTGCGTGCTACAATTGTTCCTTCAACTGTTTTTTTTTCTTTCTTGCTTCCTTCAACTCATAAAGGGCACTGATGCATTCTCCGTCAAGGTCTACCACTCCTTCCTCTTCTTCCTCTTCAGAGTCCGTAAGACGCTATTTCTTGGAGTTTGTCTCGAGGGCCATAAGAAGATACCTATTTGACTCATTTTCTGATGAGTCTTCACAATATGATTCCGAAGCCAAACTATCTTCTTTGGAATAGAATCCCTTCTTTTTGTAGGGTTTCTTCTTCTAAAATGTTTGAGCCTTATTTCTAAATTTTAGATATTCTTCTCCTTCACCCTTTTCTTTTTAGGGGCATTTGGAAGAGAAATGTCCAACTCTTATACAACCGAAACAGTTAAAGGGAAACTTCCCTTTATATTTACCAGAGCCACGCTTCAGTTTTCTGGTTAGTTGAGCCAGGTCTTGACCAGATTCACTGCTAGAATAGTATTGATGAACTTTGTGCTCCTTGCTCTTATTGAATACTCTAAATTATGCTTCCTTTGGTTCATATTTCTCCATTCCTACTCTCATCTCATAGGCTATGAGAGTGCCATATATCTGATCCATTTTGAGATCCTTCACGTTGACCATTTCCTCTATGGCTGAGATTTTTGGATTAAATATCATGGGTAGAGATCTCAATACCTTTTGAATAATAAATTCTTCCATGAAGTTCTCACCAAGTTCTCTAATCATATTAACTACTTCATCAACTATGAGGAAGTATTCAAGAATGATTTTTCTTAGTCATCTTCAAGCTTTCAAACCTCATTCTAAATGTAGGAAGTTTCTCTTGCCTCACTTTGTCATCTACTTCATGACACTAGTTAAGCTTCTCTCACATTTCATAGGCGGACTTACAGTGCATGACTTTCACAAATTCAGACTGACTAAGACTAGCCATAATGGCATGCTTGGCTTTACCATTGATCAGATATAGTTTCTTTCCATATGCATCTATTGGAGGTATATCTAAGACATTGTAATTCACTAGTATAGAGATCCAAACATCTACCCCCAGGGACATGAGATATGACTCCATTCTTACTTTCCAAAAGGCATAATTGGCTTCATCAAATATATATACCTTGAGTAAACTTCTTGACTCTCTTGCCTATTCATTATTCCTCAAGGAGATTTGATCTGAATTGGATCATTATATTTTTTTTCATCCATATCAATGCATTTTGAGTGGAAAAAGTGGAGGAATCAACTCACGGGGCCGTTTTTACTGGCGGGACCTAGTTTGGCGAAATGGGGTCTAAAACCTTCCAGGAGTGTTTTGAGAGATCAAATGACATTTTTTGGGGGTAAAAAATTTCCACAAAAGTGCTTCACCATTTCATGATATTATACACATAGAGATATTTCCAATGGTGTTAGAATCACGTCAATCGGAGTCTGTATGAAAAAATTATGCCACTCAGAAGTTGACCTTCCTGTTTTCACTCCTATAGTTTGGGAGGATGTTGTGTCAGCCCCATTATTCATGGAAAAGGGGATAGCCACGTGTTTGTGATGTAAAATACTCTAGAAGAGTTTATTTTGTAACTCTAGTTAAGAGTTGATGTAGTCAAACTTAACCACTAGTAGGCTATCAAGCTGTGTTATAACTGAGGCACTAGGAGGAAGCAACATTCCATTCTTTCAAGAGAATTATGTTCCATAGTTGAGAAAAGATAGCCACGAGAGATAGGAGGTAGAGAACATAGAGAGGATTTGTGCACTGTAGTAGCCCATGGGCTGTATACATTACTTCTTTGTATCTGCAACCATATTTCCAGATAGAGAAAGAGAGTGAAGCGACCTCACCTTCCATCTAGGTTTTATCCTAAAAGGGTTTTCCAGAGAGCATATCTTGTGTATTATGTGTGTGTGAGATTATTTTTTCGTTCTCTACTTTTATTCTTGATTTACTTTTACATGCATGCACTAATTACAGTTAATTTTACAGATCTAGAAATTAAATAAAATTGTAATAGCGTATAATCTCAGATTTTTAATATAATATTATCAAATCTATTGTGACGAACTTTCAAGTGGAATATACACGATAGTTTATGGATCAATCCTCCTTCTAGTGGTTAAACTATTACTGAAGGAACTTGGCTATGATACCAATTGTTGGAATAAGGAATTGCTTGGGGGGTGGGGGGTGGGGGGGGTGAATCAGTAATTTAAGAAAATGTTACTTTTCTTTTATTATTTTACTTTCTTATATGAGAGAATTCATTCATGAACCATTAAATTACTAAATTTTAGATATGTGGACTCAAACAACAATCTCATGTAAAACATACATTTGACACAATGTTTTTCACGTGGAAGCCTAAAGGGAAAAAACCACCAATTTGTTGTTTTTTTATGATGTAATTTAAGCACGAACTTAATTATATATGTTTGTTTGTAAGCACCAACTCCCTTAGTTTAAGAAAGAGCTAACTTTCCAAGAGGCACCAACCCCTTAAGTGTTTAAGCACCAACTTGTCACTACCACTATTCTACTTTTTCATACAAATTTCAAACTAAAAATAGGGGTATATATGTTACAAGTAAAATACCATCTAATGGCTATTTGGAGATGAAATTTATACACTACTTTCTAAACACTTATGGAAGTCCTCCTCTTGTTGCTTTCTTTGTGTTCTGTTATCTCTTCTTAGGGCTCTCCACTATTTTCAACGCAACACTACCCTTGCAACACTCTACACCTATTTCTTAGGCCACAAATCTGCTCTTGCTTCCTCTCACATCTACTCACTCTCCCACTTTTCTTAATGGAGGTTCACAGGCTTGTATCTGTGCTGCACTTAGCTCGATTTACTCACTTTCATCATCAAATCTGCCCAAATGTGTACTACTGGCATGGATCCCCATGCTTTTTCTGAAACACACTTCCCATGTGTCGTTGTTGCATTCAAGATCAAAGGAGTGGGCGATGATCACATCCATGTCACGCAATAGGAACTCCATGCTTTTGTTGAAATGCTCTTCCCCTGTGTTGTTGCTAATTCAGGATTAAAGGAATGGACAATGATCACTTCTCTGTCATGCTACAGGCACTCCATGCTTTTGTCTTAAATATCAGATCTACTTATATATTTCACAGAGGCTCTCCATGATCATTTATGGCTCACAAAGACTTAGCTGGACATTCTCATGACACCTTTGTTCTTCATTTATATTTACAATGCATGCATGAGATTTCTTCAACAATCAACCACACTAAACTGCATTCAAAGCCACAACTTCCAATTCATACATAGTTAATACACCTTTGTATTGTTATTATATCAACGAAGTTTCACTATATAACACTATTAAATCCTTTTCCATATCAGTTATTTTACGCATAAAAGACATATAAAAACAATGAACTCTGATAGTCCTCATCCCCTTATGTATGAGCCTCTCTTTGTGTTTTCCTCCATAGAACCAAGGGCTATGAGAGCACTCATCCTTAAGGTGCTAAGTCCTCTAAACCCTCGATAGGGGCTATATCTCCTTTGTTGGTCCCTTACACATTTTTTTCATAAAACTGACGCTTTATACCCCAGGAGGCCATTTATCAAAGAACTATTTATGATGTAGCTATGCCAACCACCAAGGATTGTCAATCGCCAATTTCCAAAGTGATGTCATCACATGCCATGTGGCGTCTTTCAACCAGTGACATGTTTCATCCGGATATGGCCCATTAGGTTGTCCAAAACCCTAAAACAACCTGCCATGTGTCCCTCTGTATCATGATGTCATACTGATGTCAAAACCTACCTGACATTATCAGAACCAATCAAATGTTTCCATGTGTCATCATCAAAACTTCTCAGACACCTCTACATGTCCTCCTAGAGGATAGAGAAAGGGCCTCACCCTTCTTGGTTTCACAATGATTTTCTTTATAAGAACATGTTTGGCTCTCCGAGCGATTTAACACTAGAGGCCTCAATCCCAACATCACTTTTGAAATGCCAAACACCAACCATTGATGCACCACTATGTGCCGACCGTCGAGAAGCTTCGATATGTGATATCACAAATCAAATATCACAAATTGTTGTTGAACTACACCCCTAATTCTCAATCCTTTGATCTCTGATATGCTAGGACCTCTGATATACGATATCGCAAATCAGTAATCAGCAGTTCACTTCTGCCATGCACTTTGCCTTGAATCCCTCGATCGCTAATTGTTGGGACCTCTCATCTCCGATATTCCTCATTCCATAAGGCTTGAATCACCCTAAACTCAAATATGCCATATCTTCCGAACAACATGACCATCTCTAGACATATTAATACCATTGGAGAGCTCTTCCAAAGCACTATCCAATGAAAAGAGTTTGATTAGCCACTGAGCCCATCTTCTACCTCAAAAGATGGATCCAAAGTCTCTACATAGTAGATCATCACAACCACTAAGGCATGAAGCCCCATCATTAGGTTGAGCCTTGTTTGACATTAATGCAAACACTTGCATAGCCAACCACCTTCATACACTCCAATTTCCAACAATGATTTATTTAGAGGGAAGTTGCAGCCTTGAAGGAGGCCTAAAAGTGAACGAAAGGAGTTGTAGAAGTTTTCCAACAATGCTAACCAGGTGTATCAAATTTACAGTGAATACACCAACCTTTGATGTCATGAGGTATGTATGTTAATGATGTGTTTGTGTTGAGTTTGGTGCTAGCTGGGTGGTGTCTAGGTGTGGACAAAGTGGCAGCGTGTGGTAGCCATGTGTTGAGGTTGACTTAGGTGGTTGGAGACCTCAATAAGGAGTAGATCCTATAGTGATTTTATTGTGCATCATTGAATCGGTGGATGGCAGTGTGGTGATGGCCCAAAGTATCCCTTGACAAGCAGTCATAACGAGATCTTGACAACTAAAGGTTAGGTGAAGGATTGAGGGTAATGTGTAGCTCTTTGATGGAAGAAAGAAGCTACAAGATTGGTAGATTGGAGCTCAGGTATTGGCCAGCCTAGAAGCTTCTCATTTGGCAGTAAAGCATGGTTTCCCTAAGCTTTGGACGCAAAGCCTTATTGTGCCTATCTTTAAAAGTGGGGACAAAAATGTTCCCCCTAACTATAGGAACATTATGATCAACCACATTTTATCCAACTATATGGGCTCATTTTCGAAAATAAGATTAGCCTCTCGCTTGAAATCCATGGTAAGAGAGCCAAAGGGCAAGCTATTTTTATGAGGCATCACACAACTATCAACCATTTTTTCACTCTTCGGATCATTTCTGAGGAGTGTCACAATAGTAAAACTGACACTTCTATTTTTTTTTTTACTTTAGAAAATCTTTTGACATTATTCCTTGGGATAAGCTATGGAAAAGACTCAAAGAGAAAATGGTTCCTCTTGAGTTGAGGATTGTTTTGATTCATCTCTATGAAAATATTGTTTCCAAGCTTAAGACCAATGAAGCATGGTTTAAAGAAAGTAAATGCAATATCAAGCTTAAGCAAGGGTGTCCCTAGTTCCGTGGCCTTTTTGACATTTACATCAATGACCTAGTGGAGAGTTTGGAAACTGTAGGTTGTAACAACCCCGAGGTTGCTTGTATGATCATTACTCTTCTGCTTTATGCAAATTATATCGTTCTTCTAGCCAAAAGGCACAATGAAATTCACAAGAAGCTTAAGACTCTTCATGATTACTGCTCCAAGATGGGTATGCCAATTAATACTCACAAGACTAAAGTCACGATAATAAATCCAAAAAGATCAATCATGGTAATTTTCTCTATGATAACAATTACTTGAAGCAAGTTTCTTCATATAAATATTTAGGTGTTGATATCCATCATCAACTCAATTGGAATTATAACATTGAGAAAAATATTATTGGAGGCTTGAAATCTTATTATGAGCTTGAAAATAATTGTAAGTCAGCTCATCTTTGGATTTGGAGTAAAAAAGAAGGTTCCTCTTTGAGACCCTTGTCATCCGTGTTATTGTATATGGATGTGAGGTTTGGGGTTGCGGTATATCGAAAGAGTCATGGCGAAAAATCGAGATGATTCAAGAGAAATTTATAACCTACAACCTCAAGATTAAAGGAAATATTCAGTATCCTATCCTTTTGATTGAAGTTGGCTTTTCCCCCATTGAAAGCATGGCTATGTTTAGGTATTTGATGTATAAGAAGAAACTTTATAACATGAAAAGCAAGAGGCTTCCCAAAATTGCTTCTCACTCTAGCCAAAACCCCCACCTTTGCCTCAAGCGTAGGTGGCATAAGGATGCCCAATCTTGGCTCGACCACTAGGGGATAAGAGAGGAGATCATCCTCGGGAATAACAAAAGTATCAAAAGTACTATAACCTCTAAAATTAAGGATAAATTGTGGGACAAAAAGGACCTGGAGGGAAAAAAGAAGCTAAGGTATTATAGGAAGGTGATCAACCTCACCCTTGCTAACCAAAATTATCTCTTTGTCAAGGATAAGAAACAACCTCATGAGCTTCAAAGTGAAATCGGACAGTGTCTATTCCCAAAACTCCCTGGGATGAAAGAATGTGTCACCTCTATGATATTAAGAGGGTGGAAGATGAAAAACACTTTCTCTTAGATTGCCCAACTCTTACTCACATTCGTTCTCATTTCCAAAACATTTGCCACACTTCCAACTTTCTTGACCTGTTCAGCCAATCTAACTATAGTGATCTTTGGGCGCTAATTTCCCTTATTTTTTATCATAGAAATAATGTTTTAAAGAGTTTATGTTAATTTCTTACTTTCTTAAGGTCGGTAGACCACATTGGTATTACTTGACATTAATCATCATTATCATCATATAAAAAGAATAAAGAATTATAATAACTCTTTAGGGCTTCATGCCAAATTACCAATAATCTATATATATTATATATATATATATGTGAATATAAATTTCTTTTAATTTATGAAATTTTTAATTTTAAATTTATAAGGATTTTTTTTTAAATATTTATTTATTAAAAATTTAATCACTTAATAAATAGTTATATATTTACTTATTCATGGTTTAAAAATTAAATTAAAACTATAAGAAATTCAAAATTATATACTAACCTAGATTTATCTGATCTAGGATCATCCAAAATAATAAGAAATTTAAAATCATATACCAACTTAAATTTAATTTAATTCTAAAACTACCAAGTGATGAGGGGGATCAATATTTTTTTTTCACTTTAAAAATATCTAGACCTCAAAGATTTGATCTCCTTCAATACTTAGTAGATCAAAAATTAAGATGGAACTAGACTATTTTAATTATAAATATTATTATATATTTTTTAAATTAAATTAAATTTTATTTGAATGTAATTTGACTAAATTAAAATATTCAAATAATATAACATAACCAGAAAAAATATTAAATATTACAATTATTATACTAGTTATTCTAAACACAATTATCATGTTATAAACATATATACTCTATAACACAATTATCATGTTATAAACATATATACTCTCTATAGAAAAAATACAAGTAAAAAAATTACAAATTCAGAAACACTAATATAATAAATTTTAGAGTATAAAAAAAAATTGTACAAGTACACTAAAAATGGCCGTATAAACAGACCCTAAACAGGATTACAGACAGATTGGAAATGTCACTATAAACATACCCTAAACAAGATTACAGACAGATTGAAAATGCCACTATAAACAGACCCCAAACAAGATTACAGACAGATTGAAAAACTAAGTAAAATGTATTGTTATAGATTCAGAAGCAATTTTTTCCTCTGAAAAAAGACAGACCCTAATTTAGAAACGGCAATAGATACTTCCATCAGTTTTCCGCTATTCAAGACTAACATACCCTAAACAAGAAAAGGCGGTGGATAGTTCTATTAATTATCAGCTATTCAACCCTAAACGAGAAACGGAAGTAGATCCTGTTATTTATCCAGTATCCGCTATCGTCGCCCTCAGATGAAAGAGTTATGTCTTCAGAAAATCCTTCGCTAATTGCATCCGCTGGACATGTGTATCTGCCTAGAACTTGAAATTCACATGACGGCTGCTTTCTTACACCATATTCTACTTGAAATCTATCAAAGTCTTCAATGTCATCTTCAATGTCATCTTCAACCTCACCCATTACTGTCAGGAATTGATCGGACTCTCTGGTAGCTGACAGTCGAAATTTTGCGCCACAGAACAAGAAAGGTAGAGAATACAGCGGCTCATCATCACGAGAGAAACGAGAACAGGAATCTTTGGTTATGTACCAAAACACGATACTTTCCTTGATAGGGTCATCAAACTCCACCACTGTAACAGGGAAATGCTGGTACACCCTTTCATTCAATATTTTGTGGGGTGCATCTACCTTCAAAAGAAGTGCTTCTGACACTACCGTTGATGCACACAAATTATCCAAGTCATCGCAAGAAAGAACATCTTTCAGTTTGTGAGTGGTCATGTTTGGAAAACGTATCAGTTTGCAAAGGTTACTGCCCAAGATTTCTCTCCTTTGTTCAAGACTTGGATAATGTTTTCTGGCCCAACTTATGACAAAATCATACAGTGCATCTTCTGATTGAACTCTCAATTCATCACTTGACAGTACAACCTCGATGCCGGCCAAAGGAAGATCCAGAAGCTCTTCAGAATGCCTGAAAATCATGATCAGGACATAACAGATTGATTAGTTTGAAGTGCATTTTGGAAGTAAGGGCAAATAAACAGGGATGAATGAGAAATCTTCCACGAGAGAGTCACATCATCAATGCAAATTTTGTTCCCCATATATATATTCTCTTCAGAATTTTCAGAATTATGTAAAATTTGGATAAAGATAATTTTAGCCAAATTTAAAATTAATCTTATTTTATAATATTTTATTTTTTTAAAATTTATATAATAATTAATAGTTATAATATATATTTTTTAAAAGTCATATAATAAATTCACTATTATTTGCACAGAAATTTTCATCTTGTACATAGATAATAACACAAATATAATATTCTAACAATTCTTCACTCAATTTCATGTTATATATTATATCATTAACTGTGAAAATCTACAAATTCAGGTTTTAATCAATACATTTAAATGGATGCTTCAGATGTTAATGCTAATACCATGTATATAACAATTTGTTACTTTGAGTTTATAAATTCTATAAAGTATAAAAAAATTACTCTATAAGATTTTTTTTCTACAAAAATTTAGAAAAAAGATATTTACATCCTAAGAAATAAAAGTAGTATAGTTTTACTAAGATACTTTAATGCTCCAAATGTATTTAACTAAGCTATTCTTCTACTAATGATTCTAACTTAATTCTCTTACTAGATAAGCACCTTGTTTTCACTAACAAATACAAACAAAACCCTAAAGATTTTTTCTAAAATTTATTTGGTATTGAACAAATCAACCTCCTTACTTACAATAAAGTGGTCAAATTCTAACCAAATGACTTGTATACATGGGTTGGGTAGTAGTATCCTAGATTATATATGATTTCACATATCTCCATATACAAATAAATAATAAATTGGCATTTCAAAGAACCATATATCTGAATTCAATCATAAATCATTAACCCTAACCTTCAACTTTGTTGTGCATAAAAGTTTTTCTGAGAAAAAATCTAGTAACAAAAGATACTTTCTTTTTAACCAAAATTAAATTGATATTTTCTGAAAAACTTAAATAACCAATTAAATCATCTATTCTATAAAACAATATTAATAAACTATATCAAAAATTCTATAAATAAACTATATCAAAAAATTTATAGCTTCTCTAATTCTATTAACGAATTGTATTATGTAAATAAGAAAAATAAAATATTTAATTCTTCATATGACAGTAAGTACAAAATTACAAACAGAAAAAAATCCCAGTTTTTAAAAATCATATAAAATAAAAAATGCAAAATAGAAGTCAAGAAAAATTAGAAAGTCAAAGGCAACTTACTTTTCATATAACCTAATCCTGATGATACTTCTTTACAAAAAATTAAAAAGCATTGTAATAAGAAAACTTACTTTTCAATATAACCTAAATGTTCGACAAGAAACTTCTCTGCAGATTCTTTTAATGACTGCACTCTGTGATTTGTAAGCATAGTCGGGGGAGCTGTAAATAATGCAATGCAGAGTCTGTTGTCATTGATGACTGCAACTCCCTGAGGCAATAATCAACACATCTTGTGACATCCATCTTGAGCGCAAGAATCAGCACATCCAACACCTCAGCAGTACAAGGCAGTTGAAGTGTTCCCTGATGCATAAACCTCAATACATTCATGAAAGCCTCTTCCTCTGCAATTTTAAATACAGCACCACAACAATTCTTCAGACTAAATTGAAACCTAATCCGAAGAACCAATGTAAAACCGTATTCTAAATTGTATAATAGTTTTGGCAAGTACGATTGAACATACCTGAACAACGTATATGAAAAGTGAGATGTCGATTCTCTAGTTCCAGCTTGTCATCTGTGAAAAGCTTAAACTGGGACAGAAGGTAATCAGCAAAAACTAAGAAAAAGTACATTGAAAAAGAAGATTTTCAAGAGAAAGGTAATCAACAAAAACTAAGAACAAGACAAGCGTTTCAAGAGAAGATTTTCGTACATTGAAAAAGAAAGGGCACACTTCTGCCTGTATTGCTGAGTTGATTTGCACATTTTTTACTTTGAGTGCAACATTAGAGCATCCCATGCCCACGAGACAACAAACTGGTCTACTTGCACCTTCATGATCTGAAGGCAAGGTGATAGAACACATGCACATAATAATACATACATATTAAATTGGTATATGTATGAAATTCTTTATAGAGATAGAACCCACCATTATACAGAAATTTGATTACTAAAATCTGTACACTACTCTAAATTTGAACCTAAATTCTTGCAACGTAATACATACTTTTTTTTATAGACATCTCTGGTTACTGTAAAATTATAATTACATTAAAAAATTAAATTGTCACACAAGAAACATCCCAATTTTTTAAGTTAGATTTGAAAAAGAAATAGACCTTTCACACTTTTTTTTCAGACATTGAGAATTATCTGTGGTTTACCTGATAATTCTACTTCCTTAACAAACCTTTAAACCTAACTCTGAGCATCTTAATACCTAACCTTGAACCTTCATCCTCCGAGAAACTTAATACCTCACCCACCTTACGATCAAGCTACACTAGTTGTTGCAAGGAAAAATCTAATTTACATAAAAAAAAAATAAAGTAATACCAATAATAGAGCAATACCATGCATGATTTTATCGTTCCATCCATCCACTCCTCTTTTTTCTTTTCCAGTATCATGTCCAAAAGATTTTGTTGTTGCATCCCATGCGCCTCCATTTCCTTCTGAATTTGACATTAACTCTATGCGCAGTGCGCAGTCTGAAGAACAACCATTATCGAAGACAAAAGAGAAGTCCTGCGTACCATCCGAATCTTTGTTAATATGTGGCGTATCTTGATCCATCCTGTCACTTGACAAATCTACCCACAGTGGGATCCCTTTTAAATTTATATAAAGCTTGATCTTTAAGTCAAAAGATCCATCCTGTCACTTGACAAATCTGCCCACAAAGTGGTACCCCTTTTAAATTTATATAAAGATTATATGAAGGTTGATCTTGTCAAAAGGAAAGTCAATGTAATCGTTTTTAATATAATAATATATTTTAATAGTGCATAATTTTGTTTTAATCTAAGATTTATTGTGCCCTCGGTCACTCTCATGTAGAAATTTTTAATATAATAAATTTTAATGGTGTATAAAAATATTATTAATATTATTTTTAAAAAGTTTTGGGTTTAGAGGTATTTGTTTAGAGAGATTTAATGAAAAGAGGTTTGCATTTCAAGAAATTTCATCTTTCTTGGCCCTCAGTAGATCTCGAATTGATGGAGTTGGGCTGGTTTAGTTATTAATTATAATTAAATATAAGTATAGATATAAATATAAATATTAATTTTATGTTTTTTATTTTATTTTTACAGAGTGAAAATGTTAAAGATTACAACGGTCTCTACCATAATGGGATCAAATGTTTACTTACCAATTTTTTTTAATAAAAAGTGAATTGGGTGAGGGGAAATCTTTGATAAAATATAATATTATAATATTTATTGTCACCCTTACCCAATAAAAAGTGGGAAGAGGTGGGGGGAATAGTAATTAAAATGGAATATTATTACATTTTACCTAATATTTCCGGTCACACCCCACCTTGAATATTACATATAATATTACAATATTTATTACCACCCCCATCCAATAAAAAGTGGCCATAGGTGGGAGCAAATAGTAATTAAAATGTAATACTATTACATTTTACATAATATTTCCCCTCACACATCAACCTAAATATTACATTTTACTCCATATTTTTCCTAACCCCTATTTTATAGTTGAGTTTGTTTACTTTCAAACTTCAAATAAAAAGAAAAATTACAATAAGATGTGGACTAGTTGAGGGAAAATATTGGGTAAATGTAATATTATAATATTATATTTTGAGCAATGGAGGTAGGCAAAAATATTAGATAAAATCCACAAGAATGCCGTGAACATATCAATAATTTTTTTTTACCTTTATAGGCTACATGTATTCAACACCATCATTTTCTACAACTAATGATGTATCTAAATATAACATCAAACCAAGATGGATCTAGGCTACTTTAATTTCCCTCTCAAATAGGTTATATTCCACATGAATACCATGGGTCAATACCATGGATTCTTAAAAACATGGCTCATTTTTATTATTTAATTTTATAGGATTATTTTTATTTTCCCATTTTCATTTTATTTTTTACATTACATCACACACATACTATAGTGTAACACCCCACGATGATATTTGAGTTCCTGTAATTTAAGTTACTTGCATTACTCAAGACTATAGTAATTGGAGGTCATGGGAAGCCTAGTGGAATTTCTCTCTCTCTCTATATATATATATAATTTTGTTATGAGAACCTTAGAATTCAAGAGGGCAGAGCGCTAAACAAATTCCAACCTCCAAAAATAGTTAGAAATAGTTACCCCTCTCTTCCATGGTGATAAAGGAGGATCTCAATGGGAATAAGGGGTTCTTCTTTTTTGGATCTTGACTGAAAGAAAGGAGAGAAGATTGTGAATTTGGGCAAGACGCTGCCAAGGAGGGAATCCTGAGCTAGATTAGAGCCAGCGAAGAACTCTGGTATAGACAAAGATCAACAAGTAATAGGTTGGATTATGGTGTCTTGATGCCTATTACTTGACTCTAAATTGGTTAATGTTGTTTACTGTATGGAGTGCAATGGAGTGGAAGATCGCGAGGAGAAGTGGATGTAATTTCCTTTCTCAAGGTTGGGTGGAGAGTCTCAGCCCCGTTGAATTCTTGGTTAAGTTGCTCTTCAGATAAGTATTTTATGCTTGAAGATGTATGTGTTGTTCTAGAGTTAACTTTATTGAAATGAAAGGGCTTCGAGTTGTTCAAGTTGTTTTGCAACAAATTGTATGAAGGAAAATCCTTGTGTTTATTTATTGTAATCGTTGAAGGGATGAATTGGCTTATTGTGATTATCTGACTGTATTTACCTTCCGTAATGGCTTACTGTTTTTATTTACTATAAATGGCTAGGATAGGCAATTTAATGAGATTATTTAAGGGTACCTTGCACCATGTGCACTACTAAGGCAGTATGATACTAGAGTTATTTGTTTATGTATATTGGTATACATATGAAGAACCCTAGAGTATGTATGGATAGTTTGCCTTAATAGGGAAATAGGGAAGGAAGAGGATAAGCCAAGCTTATCAGTTGAGTGTTCACTCCAACTTGCGTTCCACATGGAATGGGTATGGAAGAGCCCTGAGCTAGGGTATCCATAGGATAAAGGAGTTGATGAATGTGGTGAAGGGTAAACTGTCACCTTTAGAGGAACAATCACAAACAGGAGGGTTACACGGTAACTGGGTAGTAAGTTCCTTAAAGAAATCCTGTAAACCTAGTAAAGTTTGCAAAGAAAACTAGACTAAAACCATTCCAAGTGTGTCTCTGTAGAAAATAATATTGGGGTTTATCCCTCACAGGTCTTTATTAATAACTGTAAAGAATCGATGGGTAGGGTAAGCAAGGTTTCGGGTACATGGGTACCGAAAGGGTTTAGACCCTGCTCACCAAAGGGAACTAGCAGTTGAGTCTGATCCCCCTCAACAACCTTCTTGTGACTTCATCAATCTAGAAATATATATATAGATATAACCAATAAAATGTACTGCAAATGATAAGTGCAAACAAAGGGGAATTACAAACCCTCACTGAGATGAATTAACTCGGGAAAATTAAATCAAGAATTGATGCATGACTTCTAGTCTCCGTAGAAAATAATGTTGGGGTTTATGCCTCATAGGTCTTTATTAATAACTAGATAGGATTGATGGGTAGGGTAAGCAAGGTTTTGGGTATATGGGTACCAAAAAGGTTTAGACCATGGTCAACAAAAGGAACCAGCATCTGGGTTTGATCCCCCTCAACAACCTTGTTGTGACCTCATCAATCTAGAAAAACAGACACACACACACACACACACACACACACACACACACACACACATATATAATGTACTAAAAATTGTAAGTGCATACAAAGGGGAATTTCAAACCCTCACCAAGAGGAATTAACTTGGGAAAATTAAATCAAGAATTGGTGCACGACTTTTACAAGTTACATATACATACAAGGGAATCTTTAATTCAAAATTTTCCAATGAAAATAGAGCGATACAACATAAACAATGAATTCTTTCAATGACCAAGGTATACCTCGAGGCCCGACTATTAACATACAAGTAAAATAAATAAACACCCTAACAATGGCTCAAGAACATCTTACAGAAAGAATCTCCACTATGAATTTATCAGTTCATTGTTCCTCCCATGCTAGGAGTCAAGGAAAAAAGAGAAATTTACAATTTTAATTATAACTATATTTTTCATAAAGAAATCTTAAATAGAACTCCAACACCTGGGGATGCCTAGAAGGACATAGAATCGGGTGGTTCACATGACCAGTT
>APFE030394392.1:36794-63339 GCA_000404065.3 Pinus taeda
AGTTTACTGAGTTAAGTCTAGTTAAATTAGTTCCAAACTGTTTGAGGAACTAATTGTGAGTTATCAGTCAGTTGATGCATGCATGCACTCAACCAATGTACTCCAAATAACTGAATATTCCTTCATCAGAAACTCATGCATGTCTATTCTGAGAAAGACCCAGTTGAGTTAAATGTCAAGGATAGTGTACTATCAGTTGCGTGCGCTTTACTATAAAGGAAACTCATGCATGTAGTCAAGGGAATATTCCTTAAGGATTGTGCAGTTCTGATAGTGTGTTAGAGCACTGTGTGAGAGAAGTGTTACACTGGCTGAAGGAGATCATCCCAAAGGTAACTACGCAAGGAAATAGTAGCTTGGAGGGCAGAGGAGAAGGCTTGTGAGAAGCCAGGTTTTCCTGTGAGCATCCAGGAGGATTGTACTGAGAGCTCACTAGCTGTGAGAGCTAAGGCTTTGCATAATCTTGATGTATTTCCACCTTGCATGATAATACAAATAGTGGGATTTTTAGCTGAGGCTTTCCCCTCAATATATTTTTTTTCCTTCCTCACATGGTATCGGAGGCTAGTCTATCAGAGTTGTGAACAGTATACGGAGAAAAGAATTCAAAGTTTGAAGTTTGGGGTTGCAGATGCAAATTGAATTCTTATCATACTTCAAGGTTGGCTAATGGCATTCTATGGCTTGAGACTCGAGTATGCCTTGGAAGGCAACTCGAATTACATAGCATGGAAATATTGCATGGAGGATGTATTAGAAGACAACGACTTGAAGGATTTCATTGATCAAGAAATCCTAATGCTAGGTTCAACTAACGCATAAGAGTTGGATGACTGGAAGAAGTGTGTGGCGAGGTCAAGACAGATAATCCTTGCAGGAGTTCGAGACCATATTGTCTCGAGTCTCCATGGGAAGGATACTCCATATTCAATGTGGAAGACATTGAAGGACCTCTACCAGAACAGTAGCGACTAGAGGAAGTTGTCACTCAAGGATAAGCTTTGAAGAATCAAGATGGAGACCGGTGATACTATTTCCACATCTATGAAAAAGCTCATCACTTGCAAAGATGATCTTGGAAGTGTGGGAATAACTACTGCCAATAATGAGATGGTGAGCCTTGCTTTCCTTGGCCTTCCAAAGAGCCGGAATAGCTACCAGGACTCTGTGAATGGGAGGGAGAAACAACCGGATTGGGAACGATTGTGGTCATATCTCATGCAGGAGGAGATCAGGAGGAGCACACGAGATGGTTCTTCATCCAAGGATGATGATGAATAAAATATTGCCTTAGTGAGTAAGGCAAGGGGAAGGCGTCCCATTCCGAATCGAATTATTCTCATGGAGGGAAGAAGGTTGACAAGTCTAAAGTGAGATGCTTTAATTTTCACGAGATGGGTCATTATGCAACTAACTTCCCATCAAAAAAGTCCAAGAAGGGATCCTTGGAAGGATAAGAAGTTGAGGCATTAGTCTCTCAGTTTGAAATGGACTTTACCCTCATCGCATGCATGGTGTCATCGATGATGGGTTGTCGTTGTTATCTTGACAGGGGAGCCTCATTCCACATGACTGATAATAAAAGTTTATTCAATACCTTGGAGGAGAAAGACCTCAAGATGCGCATAGAGATGGGTGATGATGAAAGGTTTAGTGTTTCAGGAGTGGGAACTATTGCTTTTCAGAGGGAGCATGGAGCTTCCATCACCTTGACAGATGTGAAGTATGTGCCTAGACAGAAGAAGAAATTGGTATTGGTCGTGAAGTTGGAGGACAAAGGCTACGATGTTCTCTTCAGTAAGGGAAAGGTTTTCCTTAGACACATTACCACGAGACAGGTGAAACAGATCGGTTCATGAGTCAAGAACCTATATACTCTTTAGGTTCAAGATGCATGCAAAGCCTTGAGGAGAAAGGAAAATGTTAGAGACTTGGTGGTTGAGAGGGAGAGTACATTACCTCTCAACATGCAGTCCCAGAAGAAGTCTTAGACAATTGTGGAGGAGTCACAATTGGAGAAGTGGGCAGAGGGATCACATGTAGCCATACCTCCAGGTGTGAGGTGGGGCGTTGTGAAGTGATAGTCCCAAGAAGGCTGAAATTGGGCATGGTCCATTGAGAAGTTTTATCTCATGGATCGTACCTTGCTACGGGAGCCCAAAGTACATAATAGTGGGAGGAATCAGTGGGATTGATGCAGTCAGAGATCAAAGTGACAGAGGCTTGAGCAGTCAGATACTAAAGAGCACATAGAAGGACTAACAACAATGCAGAAAGGTAGAGTAAGAAAAAGCGCAAAGTTTCCAGTTGACAGAGGCAATAGTAGTCAAAGACTTTGATGACAGATGGATCATACTGATTCAGGTTGGATGTTTTTTTTTTAATTTCTGGAGTTGCTAGAGCAACAACACTAGAGATAAGTGTTGCATGCATAACATTCCAAAGGTTCACGATCGTGATCAAGTTGAATTCCTTTCTTGTTGAGAGGGAGTGTTGAAAATAACAACAAGAAATGATAAAAATAGAATCCAAAATATTCCAATTTTAATTTGTCTTTGAATTAAAATTTTGAATTAAAATAGAATTTAGTCTCACCAGCTGCTTGGAATTAATTAATTAATTCATTATGGATTAATTAGTTGGAGAAATTCAAGTTAGAAGTCTTTCTGAAGTCATGCAAAATTTATCCCTTAAATTAAGGAGATTATCCCTTAATTAAGGAGATAAGATTGAGTTATATTTGAGTTGTAATTAGTTAACTCAGTTTACTGAGTTAAGTCTAGTTAAATTAGTTCCAAACTGTTTGAGGAACTAATTGGGAGTTATCAGTCAGTTGATGCATGCATGCACTCAACTAGTGTACTCCAGATAATTGACGATTCCCTCATCATAAACTCATGCATGTCTATTATGAGAAAGACTCAGTTGAGCTAAATGTCAAGGATAATGTACTATTAGTTGCATGTTTTCTCCGATAAAGGAAACTCATGCATGCAGAAGGATTAAGGTACCTTGAGGATTACGCAGTTCTGACAAGGTGTAGGATCAATGTGAGTGATCAGTCTTCCACTTGGTAATAGGAGGATCACCCAGGAGAAACTGCACAAGGAAATAGTAGCTTGGAGGGCAGAGGAGAAGGCTTATGAGAAGCTTTTATTGCTTGTGAGCATCAAACATGATTGTACTGAGAGCTGGCTAGCTGTGAGAGCTAAGGCTTTGTATAATCTTGATGTATTTCCACCTTGTATGATAATACATATAGTGGGGTTTTTAGTTGAGGCTTCCCCCTGAGTATTTTTTGTGTTTCATGTGCATTGATTCTTATTCTTATGGTTATATGTGCTTAGCTCTAATTCAACTCGATATTTAAGCTTTCACAAGTTTTATAGTAGAAGTAGATTATAGTATTTTGCTTGGTATATTTCATTATCGAGTTAATCTACAATCAGATTTTCTACATAGATCTCAGAGGTAGATCTCTAGAGAATTTGTAGGAAATTCTACAAGAATTTGATCCAACAAAAGCATTACCATCATCAACTCCTATATATTTTAGTTTATGCACACTCCAGATTTTGTATTGGTAAGTGTTTGAAGAAATTGAAAACATAGTAGAAGAATATATTAATATTGTGGACATAATAAGGAAGAGGTATAACGATGTATATGAAGTTATTTTCCTTAATGTCACCCATACAAATCATCACAAAGAATAATTTTCTGATATGTGAATCAAGAACAGGAGCAGAGAGTCGAAAATGTAGGCCCTCCTCTCTAAATGCAAATTTTGCCATCTGATAAAGCATGAATGAAAGTATCAACAGTTTAAACAAAGAACATTCCAATCATGTAGGCTAAGCAACAAGGAATATAAGAATAAAGATGGAAACACTAGGGAACAATGAAGAAAGACCAATAAAAAGTGTGATTTTAAATATTGTGGGCGAAGTAACGAATATTGATTCCAATCAAGAAGAACAAATGTCAAGAGAAAGGAAATTAAATTTGAGATAAGAACTAAACAAGGTCAAATGGAGAAAGAGGAAAGCTGATCTGAAATGGATTTTTGCAAAAAATCTCTTTGAAAATTTGGTAACAAGCATTTAGTTGTTTTATTTTGGCAAAGTTGAGGAAATGTCCATAATTCACTAGGAAGTTGAAACAAATCATTGTACTGGTTGGCCTTCAAAGGAAGTCCATTAAAAATGAAGGTTGTGGAGAAGAAGCACATTCAATAGAGACAAGATATGACAAGGAAATGGAGAATATCAGAGATGAGAGCTCAAAGAAGCAACCTGCTTGATGATCAGATGAGAAGAGGATAAATTATGTCATTTTGTGAGTGAAGATTGTTGTACAAGTTTCCTGTAAGTGAATAACAATACATTAAATATATGTATAGTTCATGATTTTGTAATTAATTGCTTGCTTAATAAAATCTTCATTCAACTTGGTTTTCTTCCTAGTTGGGTTTCCAGAAACATCTCTCTGAATCTGTGTGTTTTAATGTTATGTACTTTATGCGAGATTATTGTTGTCATTTATGGTGTATTGTTATTGTTAGTTGCACACATGGTTATGATAAATAGTTTCATCCTATCCTATAATTCCCACAAGTATTTAATGAATTTCAACAACCCACTATTTTCCTTCATCCATTATACTCAAAGATTGAATATCAATGACACTTATCTAAGAGTCATTGCATTTACATAAGAGGTTTCCAAATTGGTTTACTTGAGTCTAGTGATCCGATGAGCATATTTAGCATTGTTGGGTGTTTTTCTTTCTGCCTAGGCTGTTCCCCTCTCCTCTTAGAAATGTTTTTCTTTTTTTTTTTGCTTGGGAAATTCAAGGTTAGAGTTGGCCATCCATGAGCCTATGGACATCCCCCAAACCAAATGTAAGTTCTGAAGTTGCACCGTAATTGTACATAGTCATATGAAAACCACACAGACTGTACACATCTCCAACAACGTGTCATAAGCATCCCCTACAACAGCCCAATCATCCATATGTTGTTTGTTTGTCCATTGCTTATATAATCAGTGTATCAATTTCTTAAACCTATGTGTTTCACTGCAAAATAAATTATAAATGCATTTTGGAAAATGATGATGCAACCTTTTAAGTTTTCTCAAGCCTAGCCAATTAATGACTTTCAACCATATATTTGGGTGTCTCCTTATTTGCTTGGGGACGTAAAATATAGATATGCAATCCATTATTTGCATGGTATCACTCATATTGAACTGTAAATGCAAAGATGTGTATCATTGAAGACCATAGAGTCCTTCTTCATTTTGCCACTGAAAGAGTTGTAGAATGCTGCGTCAAATTGGGATTGCAAGCACCTGAGCAATTATGCATATCATAAAGAGAGTAGACTTGCTTTCCATAGGTTTGCATTCAACTGAAACAAAATTTCTTTGTCATACTTTCCACTAAACATTGTAATTAGTTGATAAATAGCATTTGAACATGTTCTCACCCTACTATTAATTTCAAAGACGCAATTTTAATTTCATTCTGCATAGTATCAGTGTTGGTAAAATGGATAGGCCATATGCCTACTGTTTACAGATCAAATGTGTAAAGAATGTAAAACCACGAGGACTTAAAGGATCTAATGACACTATTACCCTTCCAAACAGATGACTTTCATTCTTGTATGAAGTATCTTGGACTCCTTCCAAAACCCAATGCATTTGGCTTCCTTGATTGTGTATGGCTTTATGAAGAAGTTGAAAAGAAGATCACAAGACAGTGTTCAAGTTGGCCATCAAAAGGAGGTAGGCATACCCTTAACCAATCTATATTTGAAGTTGCACTAGTGTGTTGGTACTCTTTATCTTATGTCCCTGTAGGAATCTCAGACAAGAGAAGAAAATATTTCAATTATCTATGACAGGGTAACATAGAAAAAGATGTCATACCCTTCGTCAAATGGTAGAGGCTTGCTAGACCTAAGCATTTAGGTGGATGGGGACTGAAGCATATTAATAAATTTGGTAGAGATCTCACAGAAAAGAGTTTCTGGAGAATGCTTACAACTATTGGGCTCTGGTAGCAAGTTATATAATCTAAATATATAGCCCCCCCTCCTTAGATGAATGGATAAGATTGCCCCATAAGCCCACAACAAACTCTTCCTCCTATGGAAGGCACTGGTGTTCGCTTTCTTTCATGTGGGAAATTGCTTCTAATGGAAAGTAGTAAAAGGGAGTGTTATGTTGGGTATGGACACCTAGGTTGTTGTGAAAAATAACACAAACTCTCTAAGGAGCTATTAGTATAATTAAGGCAATATGCCATATTCTCTCTTGCAGATGCGTCAACCCCTAGACACACTTCTTTGGCAACAAGGATGGGAATTTTATTCATTTGGATCCACATCTAACTTAGAAATGGGACTCTTCTACTCTGAAATTTCAAAGAAATTTTATTAGACTGTTTAAGGACAAAGACTTTGCGGTTTAGTCAAAGAATCCAGTTGGCAATATACACACAACAAAATCAGATTATATCACAATTTTTCTTGAGGAGAAAGCTTAGGCTCATTGGTGGTGGAAACCAATCTGGAAGATTAATGCCCCCTCCTAAGTCAAAAATCTTATTTTGGATTCCCTTGTCAAACAAGGCCCTCACATGGGATGTTCTCCAAAAAAGGCCTTGACAAAGACCTAGATTTCCCCCCCTTTGCAAATGCAATAAAAAAATAGTATGGCATATTCTTTTGGATTCTAATTTCATAAAAGAAGCTTGGAAGGTTCTCCGTATCTCTCATAGATAGAAAGGTAAACAAGAAGGATCCTCACTAGTTAACAATTTCAATTGTTGAATGGAGGACTTGTCTATGCCAGGTCATAGATCAAGGGGTATTTTCGTATTTGCATTATTAGAAATAATTTTATTTTTGAGGGTAAGCCTTATTCTCCCACATAATTCTTTCATAAAATCCATCAAGACAACCCGAGTCTCTAATGGTTAACAGAGATACCCTTTGGGACTTTTCAATGGTGCTAGTAAGGAGAGTTCAATGGACTATGGAGCTGTGGGTGTGATATATTTTTCTGATGCTCATTTTGTTACTTTCAAGCTGGGTCTTGGGAGTGATTCTAATTTGACAACCCTTATTAAAATTTATTTTCACAACATCTGTTTTCTGCTTGCTCTTGAGCAGGTGATTCTTCAAAATACAATTTTCTCAAACATCACCTTCAGGCGTATTTATAGGGACCATAACATGGATGCAAACAACATATCAAAATAGGGAATTCATGTCGTTGAAAGTCTTCTAGATCTGCATAGTCACACATATGAATAAAGCTTTCCCTCATAATCCCAAACTCTTCGTATATTACGATCTCTCTATGTTTACAATTCCAGTAGATTGCCTTCTAATGACAATCTCTATGGCATTTTCATTACATCGATTTATTTCCTAGATAATGTTACTTATATAAGATCTTTTGCTTTCAGTTGGTGGGGGGTCTTTTTTGTCAGTAAATACATTTTGTACATGGATATTTATGGACGGCATGGTCTCGTTACTCTTGTGCATGATAACACATACAAAAAGTAACCTTTTTCACCTCACTATAAAGTCGCAATTTTTTCTTTGGTAAGAAAGATCACATATTTTGGTAATATTTAATTGGCTTGTACTGAGATTGGGCCCCTTTCTCAACTCTAAACATACAGGAAATCCATATTATCATCTTCAGTAAACCGTTATATTGCAGCTTTCAAATCATATCTTCTTGGATAATTTTCTGACTAGATCTCTCAAGAATTTGTATGTTCACAGAATCTCCAGTTGGTTTTTTTGTCATATTGGGGATCGACTTTCAAGGCCCATTATGTGGACGAACTTCATAGCAGACATTTGAATTGGTTAAATTGGGGTTTTTTCAAAGGACATTGCACAATTAAATTTCCCTTTCATGGGATGTTCCAGTGATAATAATTTGGACAACGATTGGTGGTGTCTCCAATAAGACAGTCACAATGGGGATAACTATTGAACCATAAGGTAATTCATACATGTTGTGTTAAATAATCTATACATTCATAATTGAAAAGTAAATGAATTTGGAGTTTAAGTCTCAGAAACTCATCAATTTGAGCTGGAATGCTCCAAATCCCAATACCCAAATATGAGATGTCATCTATTCCATATTTATCTTTTTCTTTCATTTGTAGTAGCATTGCAATGAGAAGAAACCTCAACCCCCTCCCACCTCTCTCTCTCTCAGATGATTAAAGGCGAATATATATGTCACTTAAATGCACAAAATGATCTCTTTTCTCTTCTTGTTTGCTACTCCATTAAACTGTACTATTGCATATTTTTTCCACAGTGTGAGGCCTTCCATATCCGCTAGTGATTACTCTGACATACAAAATCCTCTTTAGGTAATAATTCATGATGTAAACATCTATTATTTATAATAGAAAAATTACATTCTAATCTCAAAAGCATTATTTTTGTATTATCAGAAGTTGATGGATAAAGCAGTTAAGTGAAAAGCTAAGAACTCTTCATCAATATTGAATCATAGCATAGCAAGAGTTAATCAATTCCCGCACCTCAAGAAGATGAAATGAATTTGTTTCAAGATACATGAGGGTGCAATGAATATTGTATATAAATACATTAAGTATTTCAAAACAAAAACCACACTTAAAGGGCTACATGCGTCAACAATTCCATTTGCAGATGAAATATGGCCCCCATAACTTCCTCCAATATAAATTCCTTGCAGGTAAAAATACCTAAATTCAATACAAATACCCCCCTAACAACCACTGGAAATAATAGCATGGGCACCTTTTCAACATCACCTATTGCCTAGCTTGCTCCAACTCTTGTTCTTGTTGGTTCTAGTTCACATGACTAGTTTCAAATTGTTGAAGTTGAAATCAGTAGGCACACAAAATCTATCAGATAATGATAGCTCAAGGGACTATACACGGAATGGAAAAGAATAAAGGAATGATGGCAAAATTTTACATGGTTATGTCTACGAGTGCTTGTAGATTTTGGCTTTTCTTAAGGTTGACAAAGTGGGTTAGAAGTTGTTTTCGCTTAAAATCATTTGCAGTGCTAATTAATGTGTATCCTGGAAACTTATTCCAATCTTAGGCATACCTACAAATAAGATACCAACAAAAAATTATTAGCGCTTAACATATGTACTACACTGTCATGCACAAATAAACAAAAGGTCCACTACAATGATGTGAGTGGAGTCTAATTTTAAACTCACATCTACGGTGATACAATGGTACACCAAAAAATCTTATTAGAGTGCACAAGCTTAACACTAATGTATCTAGATAAAATAGGTTTGGAGTAATGGTTTGGTGGACATTTGATAAGATAACAAATAATGAAACAGGTTTGGAGTAGTGGTTTGGTGGACATTTGATAACAAATAATAAAAGATGTAGTTCTTACAAAATTATGTAATTCATTGAAATAGATTAAAGACACATTAAAAGGAAAAAATTTGCTCCAAAGGAGCATAGATTATCATAACATTGTCTACAGAAAACCTCAATATATGCACTTATCCCTTGTATGCCAATATAATAGATTTATAAACACATAAAAAAGAGCTTCGACCCCTAAGGAGCATAGGTTATTATACTACTCTATAAAAATATTCAATATATATAACGATGATAGAGATTTGATACTTACAAGGAATTTAACATCCCCAAAGTGGACCAATACCTTTGTACATACTGCAATGATTGAGGAAACATAATAGAGTTTCATGAGTACTACATGAAAGTTTATTCAAAATTGACATAAAATATGTAAGAAAGGGATAAAAACTCACCCAAGAAATCCTTCTGATCTAACAAACTTTGGAAGCCCATCAGATAATCCTCTAGCAAAGCCAGGTTGTGTTTGTACTCAAAAATTTTATAGCCTCAAAAGGACAATGGGAAATATCAACAATAAATTTTGTAGATGCAGATCCTGCCAAGTAGATAAATGTCTTGTATTTGGTAGTATACTCAGGCCCTACAATGTCTGAGAAGTACTTCTCAAAGAACTCATAAAATCCAAACTTGTAAACATCCTGAGCACTATATCCAAGAAGAGTTGGCACCCAACCTTTGAATAAAGCCTTTTCTCCTTGTTCTTTAAGAAAAACACCGAAACCAATGGAGATGCTCTCGTACTTCATAGGGTCAATCTAAAAGTAACAACAAAAAACACAAAAGGGATGTAAAAAATTTAGTTAGGAAAGGATAAAAAATTGAAGTCAGTGAAAGAACTTAGAAGATTAGAAATCACATCTTCCATATTCGAGGAAAATTTATTTTGGCCAAAAAATATTTATGTAATCATGTCAAATTCTTAAATAAAGCTAAGAATGAGGTTCATTTTTGCAGGACACAAACAATTTAGAGTCTCACTTGCAACAATTTTTTGGTCAAAAAAAAATTCGGTTGTGAGAAAATGATGCCAAAATGACATGTAGGCTATTTGATTTTCTAATTTACACCTTCATGTGTTCAAGAATAATCTATTAAGGTAAGTCGCGATGTTTGTCTAGCATCCATGTCATCCAATTCCTCAATAACAACCAAGAATATTCATGATCCAAATGGGGATCCTCTGTTTCAGAAGCCTTGCTGGAAAGTTAGAATGCTTATTTGCCCAACAAGTATATCATGTGTATGTTCATTGGTTCTTGAGTTAAGATCTTTTAAAATTTTGGAGATTCTCTTTCCCCATAGAAAATAGTTTACATAATGAGAGCCTCGTCAAGCATTAATGGGAACACAAAAGCAAAAAAATCTTTAGTTGTCAATAAATACATGCATATAGAACTAGCGGAAGAAACTTTTAGACTTTGATATATCCCCCAGTTGAAAATCATATTTCAAGCGTATACAAATTCTAGAATTAGTTGTAGAAAACATTTTCTCACTATGAATTTAACAAATCCCCACATTAATAAGTGCAATTTAATGTATACAAATGTAGAATGTAAGTAGATTTTTGTTGTTAAAAACTAGATTTAGTTTGTGTGGTTATGAGGAGAAGTTGTTATCCCCCACACCCCAAGAAAATTCAAATCCCACCATGTTTTCCCCACATGGACCTATTAGGAACGGAAAGGTACCAACAATCTTACTCTCACTTAAGTGCTTGGGAGTGGGATGATATGCTTGCAAAATTTTTTCCAATTTGGTCTAGCTTGGATAGTTAAAAGGAGAAATTGTTTATGCCACCCCCTCCCCAACCCACCTCCAAAATCCAAGTTCAATGTAAAAGAAATTTTACTTTCTTACATTATGGAAGGTGGGATGAGATATTTCCTCAAATTTATTAGCCAAAGGGGTTAGCTCAACTAATTGTCACCAATGTTGTTGGGCATTTTTCTATTTTTGTACCAACAACTGTTTAGTTCAAATAACCCTAGGTTATGTGTAGTGCTCTAGGTCAACATGTTTAATAGGGACACCATCCAAAAATGTGGGGAAGCATCCCTTGAAATTCCATAAAAGGTTTTCCTCAGGGAAAAAGAGGTCTCAGAGTCATGTCTCCAAGCCAACAATGTTGCATGGGACCTGCCCCCTCTCCCCAACCCAAAAAAAAACCCACCTACCCTGCATGCCCATGTTTCAGATACTTATGGACCCTTAGAAATGTCCCCAAATTGTTGGGGATTTCATTAGGGATTCAGGGACTTGCTGGCCATCCTCAAGATATTCGAGGCAGATTTTAGGGACATTATGAATGGATTTCAGATATGTTTTTGGCAGATTTCAATTAAAGTTAATGCAAATTTATTTTATTGTTAAAGTGGAATTTACTGTGTTAATGCAAATTTGGATTCAAATCTCTCCATGGATAATCAATAACAATTATATGTTAAAACTATATGAAAAAAAACAACAACTCCCAGCAAATCAATCAAACACAACTGTCGACTTAAACAATATGAAAAACAAAAATACGAAGAAACAGATCCTACCAGAGGATTTATCACAACATGGTTAAGACTTTAGCACACAACTTACTAGCTATAAATAAGGGAAAATACTATTGAGTGTGTCCATCAAGGCTTATATAAATTTATAAGTAAGGTTGACTGGAAACTATTAGCAGTGATACCTGCTTTTGATTTTAGTACTTATTGTTTATTTTTTTTAGAAGCGAGAGTCCAATACTTTAAGTATCGTTTTGTCATGACATAAGAGGTTAAAATATTATTGATAGTTATTAAGTCTTTTAATTGTGCTTGTGCAATGGATGTTTCACTCATGACATTTATTTCCTTACGTTGGTAGACATTCTGAGAGGCACTATGTAGCTCCCATGTTTTTAGTTGGCATCAAATTGCGTCAAGTCATATCATAGCACTCTTACTGTGTGTTCTGTTGTACACTGTGTGTTAGCAAGCTTTCAAGTTGCTAGATTTATTTGGTAACTTGGTGGCATCTCCATCAGAAATACCAAAGAGATAGCCTCTTCGGTTAATCTTGCTCAATGCCATACAAGATAGGTTATAATGGGCTCAAATTCACAATGCTTTCCTTTGAGGAATTGAGAAAAGGAAAATGGTTTCCATATAGCTAAGCTACAAGTGGAGCATATGTCTTTTCCCAAAAATATCTAACTACTTTAGCTTCGTTATTATCATTAATGAGGCCTTGCAGTATGTATCCATTGGATGATCAAATCCTTGGAAAATATTAAATGGATATATGCATCTCTTACTCCATTCTATGATATGTGTGTGTATATATACACTTAGACGGCGAGGCTTGGAACACGATTATTTTTCAACTATCACTCTCTTTAGCAATCCATTTTTTTCCTAGACATGAAACCGCTTGGGAAAAGTTGATTGTCAATCTCTACAATCCTAACATTTAGAAAATGACTAGAATAGATTGAGCATAAAATTTTTTCAATCTATTTAATATTAATAGTGCATTGTTAGCCAAGTTCCAAGGATCGTACCTGATAGCCATATCCATGAGCTAAGAATTGTTCTTTCAAAATATTGGTGTAGAGACTGATTCTAGTATGTATCCTAAGATACTCCTTGGAAGTTGCTTCTACACTTCTAAACCAATATGTCACTAATAGACTTGAAATTTTTTGGAGGATATCAACTCTGCATTTATGTAGCAAGTGAGATCTAAATGGTTGTGGCAAGCTCTACTTGAGCCTAAAATATGCCTTTTTAACTTGGAATCTACTATAACAAGTCTAAACACCACACCATGCTTCTTTAAGTTGGGACTACCTCTGCTCGTGTTGTGGAAAGACGATATCCATTACACATTTTATTTGTGGTGCCCAAATAATGATTTCATGGGCTAGGAAATTTGATTTCTCTGTCTCTATTATTAGATACTAATTCAATTGGGTCTAAGAACTACTTGGTGATTTGCGCAGTTGGTCTACCAATTTTAAAAGAGGTAGGAAAATCCTTGAAGCATAAGTATCTTTTTTGATAAATAATACTCTATTTTCACTAAATTCATCACCAATTTTGTTTTATCTTACATTGTCAACCATGTTATTACCTCTAATTTTGATGCACAAATTAAAACCATGCAAAATCTGTTCAAAGTGAACTTGACCATTTCAAGAGCCTATAATACATTAGGGTGATGCTCTATACATAAGTAGTAGACTACCATAAGATCAAGCATATTTTGATGAAAGGAGGTCTAGGAGAAAAATAAGGATAAAGAAAGACAATGAAGGCCACAAAAATACCAAGCCATCCTTCCATCATGGATAAGATTTCCACTATTGCCTACCTCAATTCCCACAAAAGAGAAAATAAAGAACATAAAGAAGCCCCTGCTTCCAACCATGGTTGTAGCTAGAAAGATGATGATGATGATGATGATGATGATCCTACTAAGGTTGTTGTTGTGGCTTAGTCCTTTATGACTTTTCTCTTCAAGATAGAAATTTGGTTTAGGTTTTTAAGTTATTTTTAGCCTCTCTTCATGTCCTATAGCTTATGTTATAAGTTATAACAGTAGCTTCTGCAAGACTGCTTCCATCCCATCCAGGGGTTAAATTTTGACAGGTCGCCCTAGCCATCAATTTTTTTATTTATATATATATTATATATATATATATATTTATATTATTTATTTTTTTTTTATTTTTTTTACGGTTTTATTTTTAAACTGCCCTTGGCATGGCTTTTAATATTTACTTTTACCGGTTTCATCCAACTTCTGCAAATTATATCAATAATTTCTCTCACATGAAAATAGTGAATGTAGATATTGTTGCAAATAAATTAGCCAATAAAATTTAACTTAACAGAAATTGAAATACACATACCATGTTTTCCATGTAAGTCACTTCAATGTCAATCCTATTAAAAGAACAATATTTGTGAAATAAGTTTCAAACAAAAAACATAATGTGCATGAAGTATATAAATGTTCAAAAAGTACATTCAATATCATCATATAAACAAACTAAATTTTGGATACCTCCTACGAAAAGAAAACCATGTTTCAGTGTTGTTTAATTCTAGCAAACACTGACAACACCCACTTCTTTATGTATCCATTCGAAAGAGGAATGCATATATTGATGATTACAGGAAAAATTCCAAATGTACTACAACCAACATCTACAACTCCCATAAAGCGAATTGATTCAAACTGGACAACAATATTTATGGTAAATTTCTATTCAACATGATTTTTTTTTGTTTATTTTCTAAACTCAAAAAACCATATAAAAACCATGATTAAGGGGTAGAACCAGGGTCTTATTTAATCCATGGTTTCCTCAGATTCATCAATGACTATCTTCTCAACCCCACTGTGGGTGATATTGTAGAACCTACAACTTTACCTGTGGGAAGAAGAGATTTTTCCAAGAAATTCAAAACAATGTAAGCAAGTATATCAAGTTATATCAAAGTCAATAGGACATGGGCATTTTTACATATGCCAGGATATACATAGAATTGGAACTAACTAATATTTACCAAATAATATTATCATAGACCACAAAAAAATAGACTTTGATAACGCAGGTGCCTTAAGAGAGGCATAATTTGTATGAAGGTAGGCCATTTGAAAAAAATGAAAAAGACTTATTTAACAGACTAAAGAGCACATCCCATCCATTCCAAAATAGAGTTAAGATAGATTTCAAAAAATTAACTAAAGAAAGAAAAATCTTGGGTGTGCAGTGAGCTAGGTGAACACCCCAGTTGACCTAAGGTGTCCAACCAACAAAGAAGAACCATCTGAACTTTGAAGACACCCACTTACAAATCTTGTATCTTGGGAAGAACATCATTGCAAGGAGAATCTGACTCTTGATTATTGACAAAGAAAGGAACTACTCATCCCAATTTTCTTAGTCTTTGTTCAAAATAATAATTAAAAAAAAAAGAAAACATGCTAAGATGGATCTATACTAGTTTAAGGTGTTTAATTCCTTTAAGAAAATATTGAATATGAAATATTTACAATTTCATAATAGGGAATTGACTATTTCTACAATTTCATAATAGTGCACTGACTATCTATTGCATATGGCTAAGGATCAAATTATCCCAAATACCAGGCCAATAGATTCATTATTTATTTATGAAACAACTTTATCATATTCAATTTAAGGCTACAACTTTGGTTGTTCTCTTCTAATATTTAACTCATTTAAAGGCATAACCTAGCCACATCTTCAGTCTCATTATATAATGCACAATAATGCTTAGAGCCTTTGCTACCTATTGCCTCAATTGAGGAACTACTAATCCATATGTGTTATCAAGCATGCCCATCTTAGATGGGTGCCTTAGTTTGCTAAAAATAGGAAGTTGAGATTAAAAAAATCACTTCTGTAGTAAGATATTTTAGGTTGAGGTTTGTCCCAATCATCAACACTCAAATTTGAAAAAAAAATGCACTATAAATCTCTGTTACTAAACAATATGAAATCAAGTAGATATGAAGTGAAATTTGTAGGAGCAACTATTCTCTTGTGTTCCATCTCACTTGCATATTCTGAAAACTGATGCAATAATGCTATTAGAGCATAAGTGACCTAGAGAGCCTGAAAAGAGGAAAAATCAAGTTGGTAAGAGGTGAGGACCACTTGTGGATAGTATCAAGCCCAGTAGAAGGTTCATTTTCACTTCGTGGAAGCCATTTCCCAACACTAAAAGAAAAACGAAGAAGAGTAACACACTTCATGTCTTTACATGTGGTTGTAATAAACTAGAATAGATTCATCTTAATTCTGGATCTATTAAGCACCAAAAGGAATCAAAGAATCGAGATGGATCAAAAGTTCATTTATGTGTGTCTGAATTATTTATTGTTATTAATATTTTCTTTTCCTTTCAGTAAACCTAGAGAGAGATGAAAATAATAAAATAATTTTTTTGGATGCATAAGTGTTATAGAGAGGACGGGCATAAGACAAACATTACAATCTCTTCCATACTGGGTTGTGTAAAGGACCTCTCAACACAAAGAAAATTCAATATTTTCATCCTTGATGCTTAGGGATTTAGGCTCAAGCTCCAATTCTACGTTTATTTCCCAAAATTGACATTTCATTCATAACATGGACGTACAATGTTGCTGGAACCACTTCTCACAACCTAATATGATATTGGTGCATATCTCAAGTTTTTCATCAAGGCTTCCTAGTCTCCAGTGCCATGATTTGACTCTCTCTTGACAATCTTGCTTCAAGTTGTAAGTTTCCTGTACCTCTTCAAAATCATCATGGCCTTCAGTAAGGTGCATCCACTATGAGATACCTAGTGAATTCCTTGAACAAACCAATCATTGGAAACATCCCACAACATAGTGCATAATGGTTGAATCCAATAGATCACATATCTGACCATTTGTTGCCCCACAAACATTACGGTGACATGCAATATCCCCCTTCCATTTTCATCAAATGCCATCAATTTTTTTAATGTCTTGTACTTGTACTCATTGTACCTACCATCTATGCAGTCTACCATCAAACAGGTTCTAGTCTATCAAATATTTTATCCTTTTAGCATCCATTTTGAAACATCATCACTTCTTGTAAAAAAATTCCCTAAGCATGTCCCCAAACAAAATTCTTTTTGACATCAACATACACATCTTTTTATTATTCTCCATGAGACACGTCCTCCATACTAGACTTAGATCTTCAAGGCTTTGGCCAAAGTTCATCTTAGAAAATTAATAAAGAACATATTCATCTTCAACTTCCTAACCATTTGCTTGTCATTCAACAATCCATGTAAACTTTCTGTGAAGTAAACAATTGTCTTGGGACTCCCATACATCTATTCCCCTTAATAGGACAGACCAATGTCAATATGAATTTGTAACTATTCATTTCTAAGCTAGGTATAGTTTAATAAGTGCATAAGTAGGTTGTTGCTCACTTCTGCTAACTCCTAAGTGAACTGCCATAAATAATATATTATAATTATATATTATTATTATATTATATATATATATATATTATATTATGAAGATTTAACATGTTTGTATTAAGCATTAGTTATGCCAAGATTTGGCATCATTATGATGAGGAAAACTTAGTAACCAGAACTACTGACTCTACCTTTAATCCATATGTGTTATCAAGCATGCCCATCTTAGATGGGTGCCTTAGTTTGCTAAAAATAGGAAGTTGAGATAAAAAAATTCACTTTTGCAGTAAGGTATTTTAGTTTGAGGTCTATCCTAATCATCAGCACTCAAATTTGAAAAAAAAATGCACTATAAATCTCTGTTACTAAACAATATGAAATCAAGCAGATAAGAAGTGAAATTTGTAGGAGAAACTATTCTCTTGTGTTCCATCTCACTTTCATATTCTAAAAACTTAGGCAATAATTCTATTAGAGCATAAGTGACCCAGAGAGCCTAAAAAGAGGAAAAATCAAGTTTGGTAAGAGGTGAAGACCACTTGTGGACAATATCAAGCCCAACAGAAGGTTCATTTTCACTTCGTGGAAGCCATTTCCCAACAGTGAAAGAAAAAAAGAAGAGTAACACACTTCATGTCTTTACATGTGGTTGTAATAAACCAGAATAAATCCATCTTAATTCTTGATCTATTAAGTACCAAAAGGAATCAAAGAATCGAGATGAATCAATAGTTCATTTATGTGTGTCTGAGTTATTTATTGTTATTAATATTTTATTTTCCTTTCAGTTTACCTACACAAATATGATAATAATAAAATACTTTTTTTGAACACATAAGTGTTACAGATAGGATGGGTACATGAAAAACATTACAATCTTTTCCATACTAGGTTGTGTAAAGCACCTCTCAACACAAAGACAATTCAATATTGCCATCCTTGACGCTTAGGGATTTAGGCTCAAGCTCCAATTCTACCTTTAATTCCCAAAATTAACATTTCATTTATAAAATGGAAGTACAATGTTGGTGGAACCACTTCTCACAACCTAATATGATATTGGTGCATATCTCAAGTTTTTCATCAAGGCTTCCTCATCTCCAGTGCCATGATTAGACTCTCTCTTGATAATCTTGCTTCAAGTTATAAGTTTCCTGTACCTCTTCAAAATCATCATGGCCTTCAAGAGGGTGCATCCACTGTGAGATATCTAGTGAATTCCTTGAACAAACCAATCACTGGAAACATCCCACAACATAGTGAAAAATGACTGAATCCAATAGATCACATATCTGACCATTTATTGTCCCACAAACATTACAGTGACATGAAATATCCCCCTTCCATTTTCATCAAATTCTATCAATTTTTTTAATGTCTTTGTACTTGTACTCATTGTACCTACCATCAATGAAGTCTACCATCAAACATGTTCTAGTCTATCAAATATTTTATCCTTTTGGCATCCATTTTAAACATTATTACTTCTTGTAAAAAAATTCCCTAAGAATGTCCCAAACAAAATTCTCGCTGACATAAACATACAAATCTTTTTATTATTATCCATGAGACTCGTCCTCCCTATTAGACTTAGATATTCAAGGCTCTGGCCAAATTTCATCTTAGAAAATTAATAAAGAACATCTTCATCTTCAACTTCCTAACCATTTTTTTTGTCATTCAACAACCCATGTAAACTTTCTGTGAAGCAAACAATTGTCTTGGGACTCCCACGCATCTATGCCCCTTAATAGGACAAACTAATGTCCTTGGTTGTACAAGGTAAGAAAAAATAGGATATGATGGCATAGTTGATGAATCGACTTCCATCAATTTTATCAATAAATTACTTTATATAATCATGTTTCCTGAAAATAGGTCTGTCTCCTTTGCTCTATATGTGCTCTTGATAACTCGTCTACCATTGACACATAGTGAATAACCTCCAAGTTACTCATGAGTTACAGAGTAAAAAATAAGCATTTATGGATATGAGTCACTTTTGGAAAGTTTGACTTATTGGCATAGAATTGGGACCAAATTAACTTGTCAGCATCTCCAATTTTTTTTTGGATTGTATAGACCTCAGAAGACTCAACAAATTTATCAACTATGATAGTAACTCTGTAATCTCCCATCTTAACTATTAGCTAGAAGTGGAAGTATAATGTGGTAAATTCCCTCAAGTACATATTTCTTCAAGATGCACTTCCAAATAAGATGAAGGAGAAACAAGGAAATACGAAAACAATAGACAAGTTACTAACAAGTTACAATGTAACCTGTAAGTATTTATGGATCTAACTCACTTCTGGCAAGTTTCACTCATCAACAGAGACTTGGCCCAAATTAACTTGACTTGGTAGCATACCTCAAAAGACTCAACAAATTTTTCAGACCTCATAAGAATCTGAGAGGAGTTCAGATTTTCCACAGTGTTCATCTTTATATTGGTCGATGTTTCGAGTCTAGACCAAGACTCATAAGAATCAACAAAATTTTCAGCTATGATCGCAACTCTGTAATCTCCCATCTTAACTATAAGTTGGAAGTTGCAGTATAATATGGGAAATCCCTTCAAATAAGTATTTCTTTAGGTTTCACTTCCAAAATAAGATGAAGGAAACAAGGGAATATGAAAACAACCCACATTTGCTACGCACACATGTGCATGGTCAAATAACGCAATAAATAAGCATGTTTTATACATGTTGAATATGTTATGTACAAAGGGTCAAGACTTAAACTCTATAGAACAAGCACAAACCCATGGTGATAATTCAAGGTAATGACCACCTCCTCTGTCTTCAATATGTCTCTTATATAAAGCTGTTATGGTTGGAGGAGACAAGCAATTGACATAAATTTCTTTAATGACTTTTTTCCTGTCTCTACTACCACTAAATAGTGGTATTCTCAATATCATTCATTTACTAAATTACAGAATCACCCACTAGCATAACACTCTTGATTTCCTGATTAAGGGATCCATTACTTGATACTAAAAGGAATGCAAGATTCCTTTTCTCAACATGATATTTAATTTATTTCTGAAAGTTATCAACCATGTTCTTCAAGTTTTCTATCTTTTTCTTAAAACAAGAGAGCCAAAACGAATTCATCTTATGACAACATCTGAGCCATATAGCATCTACATTAAATGTCATATGCATGATCATTTACCTAAACAATCTGCATACAACAGTTGTATATGAATATTGTCAAGTGAGCTGTAATTTAATTAAAGCATTTTCAGAGCTTGAAACTCATATTAAAAACAAGAAAACCAAAACATGTAACCCCGTTAATGCAACTAACAGTGATTGACATGTTGATGGTGCTGGACCCGCCAACATGTGAGGGAATATCCTCGGTAAGAAGTCCCAATTAGACCTCAGACTGTTTGGTGTAGGAGTCCCAACTGTGGGTCGTATGGTAATGCCTTGACCACAATTTCGCACAAAGGAAAGTAAGATAACTCTATTGGTAGCAAGGGTGTGACAAATATAGTGAGCCAAGGAAGGTGCATGAGAGGTTCTACCACACGGGGGTTGAGATAAGTGCGCCCCTTGGAAACCTGTGATAACACATAGTTAAGAAGGGAACACATGAGTGAAGATGCATCAAAACAAGGAAGGAAAGTTAGCAAGCCATCCAAATTGATGGTTAAACCAACAACACATTTAAGAAAGATTCATAAATACATACACATATAGCTATACATGCATCCGTAAGTAAATAGATACATATATCATTTAGAGTAAACCAGATAACATAGAATACATACAACATATGCATGAAACATGCTGGATCTTATTATATTAAGAAGTGTAAGTTCCAGTCATACAAATTGTTGTAGCTTCCATTGTTATTTAAGTCTTATTTTCAGTTTTTATCACAAAATGAAAGAAAAATAAAAAATGAAAAATCAAACCATTGTCTAAAGTTCTTGCAGGTTCAAGAGGCGTGATTAAGCGATAGCTTGATGAGTTTGATGAGGTGTGCTATGGGGAAGCAATGAGAAAAGAGATTAATTAAAGCTCAACCCCCGCAGTTGACTGTGACGTTAGCATGGTTGACCACAATGTGTGGCCTGAAATTATTGGGGGGGTTCAACCTCAATGAAGCTGCCATGCATTCTTTAACCCTGCAAAGTTTAAAAGAAAGAACCTAAATAAATTATTTTATTTGATTGACGGGATGAATTTTGAATATGAATCCGCGAAAAGATCTAGGTCATTCGATCAATAGGCCACAGATCCAACGATAATCGGGTGGATAACTAATCGGACGTGATGGCATATGAAATACAATTTAATTCATTGAAGTCTGGGCCAACCTTAGCCATCCAGCAAAAGAGATGGGATTCGACGGATATCGGGTGAAAAAGTAATCGGGTTTTATCGTTAAAATCGGACCTGATAGATCATTAATTGGCAATTTATATTTCCTATCGGGTCTGTATGGGAGTCGACGGAGCGTGGAAAAGGCGGAATTGATAAGGTTTAGTTCAAACAAGTTTAAAGTCTCGTGAGTTCCAGAGGATTAGACCATTTATTGAATGAGTGATCGGATGGTTCACGTACAACTAAGGTGGACCCGATAGGTATATGAATCAAATTGTTAATCCTTTTCAGTTCCGTGGTAAACTGTGTTCCGTGTAATTTAGATGATTATGTTGTTTAAGCAAAATAATCAAAATTAGAGGGAGATGATTAAAACTTCAAAGGGTCGGTGATTGGTCAGTTTTCCTTGTGTTCTAGCCAATCAAAACACTCCCAATACATATGAGGGCCCAAGTCCACACACAGGGTTTTGTCAAATATAGTTTATTATGGTTAAAACAATTCAATCATTATTAAAGAATCTACAGAGAAACTTCATCAACAGCCAAGCAACATAGCTGAAAATCTAACAGTCATCATCATTTTATAAATTCTGTTACTTCTTGTTATTTTATTTACGAGGTGTCTTTTATCCTCTATGTAATATTCTGTAATAACTTTTACATTAGACAGTTAGGAGAACAGTTAAGCAGTTTAACAGTTTTGGTGATTACCAATTGTCTCATAATGTATAAAAAGAGGAAAATTGACAAATAAGGGGTTTGAACTTTGGAGAACTTGGATACTATGCCATTGTATTCCTGATACATGTGTTGATTAATGAAAGAATTAGAAGTTTTCCACACATTGTTTTGTATAATTTTTGTGTCTTCTCTGTTATGTGTCATCATATGTTTTCTTCCTTTAAGTATGGTAATGAAGCTGCAGGCCTTTATTTTCTTATGTAAATGAAGTTAAAATCCCTTAAAAGAGCGCTCCTATACTTGAAGTTCTTACCTCTGTAATTCTTCTAAGTTACAGATAGTAGTTTCTGTGTAAGACAACATATTATCTTTAACTTCTCCAAGTGTCACGGATAGTAGATTCTGTGTAAAACAACATATTGTCTCTGACTTCTTCAAGCTTTCCTCATTTATCATTTATATTCAACAATCAAATGGCATTCTGATATTTTCATGTCACCTAAGTATTGAGGGTTAAAAACCAAGTCTCCCAGGTCCTTCATTTGAGAACACAACATACAATTAAGTGACAAACAAGTGACAATCATTGTAATCATTAATGTCTTAAGCACAATTTCTACACATCCAGGAAATTGGTTTCTTAAGGTACAACATTAATTGGCACCGCTACCGGGGAGAGAAGACAAGAACAATTTTCCCTGGGTTTTCAATAGTTTCCTCTGGTTGTTTAGTGAGGAGGAAATATTTGGCTGTTCTGAACAAAAGCAATAACTCTAGATCTAAAAGGCGACTCCACAAGAACAAGAACCATAGCCTGCAAAACAATTGAATATGAACACTTTTACCTGGGATTATTAAGTTTGAAGCTGTTTCTTGAGGGTGACAAGTTTCTGCAGTTGGTTGTACATTCACACCTGTGATATTCACTTTGGAGTTTTCTTTTCTGGGATTTAATGGCCATCCCTACATTCTTAGCCAATAAATTTAGCCCACTTGATTTTACTTGGATCATTGGCTATCCTCATCATATGCCTACATTTCATGAGTGGAAAGAGTATCTTCCAAGATTCAGTGGAAATGAATATGAAGAACTGGTTCAGCACCTCCAAGAGTTTCATGAATGCATGGAGCATCAGAGTATCATTCATGAAGATGTGAATATGAAGTTGTTTATGTTTTCTTTAGACCAAGAAGCTAGGGTTTGGTACAGGTCTCTGCCTCATTCAAGCATTTCATCTTTGAAAGATTTCCATTCAGTGTTCAATTCTTTTTGTCGAACTTCTTATGCACACAAGTTTCTTTTTCAAGGTTGTTGTGAATATTATGATTCTAAAGAAACTTTAAAAGCTCATGATAATCCTGCTGAAGAAACTAATTATCATGTTGATAATATCAAGCATTCAGAGAGGTTATAGCCAAATTAATTATGAGAAATTCTTCGAAAGCAAAGAACTATCATTTTCTCAAAATGACGCGGAAAAGTTAAAAAAAAACTCTTCTTCAATAATCTCACAAGCAGAGAATTAGTTGATCTTGTTCCAAGAAAATCAAGAAAGCATTCAAATGGAGAAAAGTTCAAACATGCATTAAGAATTTCTGCCCAACAGTCAAGAAGAGGGAGAAATAATTAAGTTGCCAATAAATCCCTAGAGATCCTATTTTATTAAATTTGATGGTCCTCCTATTTGTAACAAAAATGGTTCATATGAGGAATAGGATGAAGGTCTTCGAGTTCATTAGTTGGGTGTTGGACATAGAGAAGAAAAATAGCAAGTGGGAAATGTTGGACAACAATATGTCGAGCCATTTATCATAACAAAAGAGGCTATCTTATGTAAAAATAAAACTAATAAAGAATTGCATATCATTACATTGAAGAACACAATGATACCCATGGATCAGAGGTAAACAATCTATTTGAAGTTGGCCATATGTCATATAGTGATGTGAAATTTTTTCTTTTTCTTCCTGAGGTCACAATTACATATTATTATCAATCAAAGCTTAGAGATGAAAAGTGGAGACATAAAAGTGACATAGATCATTTTCTTAAAGATGTTGTTGATTGCTCTATTGAGCATATTATCCCGATAGAAGGTTTTTTGGAGCAAGAACCTTCATACATAGAGACTTTCTTTTTTGGAGCTGATCAGAACCATATTTTTTCTTATACTTTTGAAGATCCTGTGGCAGATTACATGGATAAATTTAATAACAGCTTACACATACCATTTTGTGGATATAGTCCTAATTTTTGTTGTGAGTTTCCCCTAAGCATAGTTTATTTTCCATTCAGGATGAATTGTATTTTCAAAATTCACTTGCAGAATGGTTCTAGATCAGACACTCAAATGCTAACCTGGTACCATTATAAGATTGACTTCACTTGATTGAGATTAGCCATGTACATAGGTAGGAACCTGTACATAAATAAGCTCAGGTGTTGAGCATTTGGTTTCCAGTTGCAGTTCTTTAGTTTAATTTTAGCTGATAAATAAGGGTGACTGTTCCAGTTGGAAACCGGTTTGTAGAGGTTTCAGATTTCTAGAATGTTAGGTTTTAGTCTTTCAAATTTCAGGGTTTTCAGAGTTTCGGACTCCATGCCCAACTAAGGCTACTGATCTACGATTCTCAGCACTTTGCTATCAAAGCACAAACATCCTATCATTGTAGATATCGAAGTGAATTCAATGTACAAATGCCATAGAATTTGAATTGGTTAAGCAATATATGACTCCTTGCCTGAGGTGAAGGCACTGATCTGCGGTTCTTAGTGCTTCTGTGGCAAAAGCACTATCCCTAGGTGGAGCCAAATGTTGTAGCTTCCATTGTTATTTAAGTCTTATTTTCAGTTTTACCACAAAATGAAAGAAAAATAAAAATAAAAATGAAAAATAAAACCATTGTCTAAAGGTCATGTAGGTTCAAGGGGTGTGATTAAGCGATAGCTTGATGAGTTCGATGAGGTGGTTATGGGGAAGCAATGGGCACGAAGATTAATTAAAGCTCAACCCTTGCAATTGACCGTGACGTTAGCATGGTTGACCACAATGTGTGGCCTGAAATTACTGTGGGGGTTCAACCTCAATGAAGCTCATGTGCATTCTTTAAACCCACAAAGTTTAAAAGAAATAACATAAATAACTTATTTTATTTGACTATCGAGATGAATTTTCAATGTGAACCCGTGAAAAGATCTGGGTCGTCCGATCAACAGGCCACAGATCCAACGACAATCGGGTGGATAACTAATCGGATGCGATGGCATATGAAATACAGTTTAATTCGCTGAAGTCTGGGCCAATCTCAGCCATCCATCGAAAGAGATGGGATCCGATAGATATCGGGTGAAAAGGTAATCAGGTTTTATCATTAAAATCGGACCCGATAGATCATTAACTGGCAGTTTATATTTCCTATTGGGTCCGTATGGGAGTCAATGGAGCATTGAAAAGGTGGACTCAATAAGGTTTAGTTCAAACAGGTTTAAAGTCTCGTGAGTTCCGAAGGATCGAACCATTTATAGAATGAGTGATCGGACGGCTCACGTACAACTAAGGCAGACCCAACAGGTTTATGAATTAGATTGTTAATCCTTTTCAGTTCTGTGGTAAACTATGTTCCGCGTAAATTAGCCAATTCCTCTGTTTAAGCAAAATAATCAAAATTAGAGGGAGATGTTCAAACTTCAAAGGGTCGGTGATTGGTCGGGTTTCCTTGTGTTTTGGCCAATCAAAACACTCCTGATACATACATGGGCCCAAGTCCACACACAGGGTTTTGTAAAATATAGTTTATTATGGTTAAAACAGTTTAATCATTATTAAAGCATCTACAGAGAAACTTCATCAGTAGCCAAGCAACATAGTTGAAAAGATAATAGTCATCATTGTAGGTTTTAACCCCGTATAGAAATTACCTGCATAAGAATTCTAAATCACAGAAAAATAAACAATGTGAGAACATAACACATAAAACACATATACACAGATATTTCCCACTGGATCCCAAAACTGGGACTACCAGCTTGATTTTCCATTATGTTCCTTTCAATGTTACAATACATATTTATACATGTCGAAGCATCCAATAC